>CM053772.1:3497113-3558691 GCA_028658325.1 Potorous gilbertii
GGGGGACCCTGTCCTGGAGAGGAGGCAGGGCAGCTCTTGGTGGGGAGCCCTGTTGTGGGGGGGGAGGCAGGGCAGTGAGTGGGGGGAGCCCTGTCCTGGGAGGAAGGCAGGGCAGTGAATGGGGGGAGCCCTGTCCTGGAGAGGAGGCAGGGCAGCTCTTGGTGGGGAGCCTTGTCCTGTGTGGGGAGGCAGGACTTGAGGGCTGCTTTCTCTATCCCAGGAGGAATGAGAAGCAGATGGTGGTGATCTGGGCTGGCTCAGCTGGAGGTAGGGCTGAGGTCAGCCTCCCCTGGCCTCCTGGGGGCAGCAGCTTTGGGACACACACTAATGGGTGGTCATATCACCTCCACATGCCTGGGTCTCTCCTCTTCTGCCTGCTTGTGCCAGGTGCTGTTTCTCATTCTCCCCAAGCCCTAGAACCCTGACACTGGAAGCTAGGCCTCATATACCCGCTGGTTTAATCTGTTTTTCACAGAAAAGGCAATGGTGGCCCTGAGAGGGAAGGGACTTTGCCAAGGTCACTTGACCACCCAGTAGCAGAGTTGGGAGTAGGGCCATGGCTCCTTCCAGCCCTGGCCCATACTCATACTTATTACAAACAGGTGACCCAAACAGAAATGGCCACACTGGCGCTGACTGAGCTTGCCTATTTCTCTAGTTCTGCCTGAGGAGAGTACATACCTGCTTCTGTCAGGGGAGATGTCTATGACTGACAAACTTGGCCAAGATACCCACTTGGCCCTGAGGCACTCCCCTCCCCCATCCTCCTAGTCCTCCTCTCTGTGGCTCAGAATCAGCCACCAAAACCCAAGATGTCTTGAAACATGTTGATGAGGATGAGGATCTCTTGCCTTATTCCTGACCATGTTTTGTAACTTTAGGTAAGTCTTTCTTCTCTGAGCCTGTAAGATGAAAGAACACTAAGGTCTCTGTTAGGACTGTGGGAAAAGTTCCCTCTGATTCATCACTTCCTCCTCTTCCTCCCCATCCCCCACTTAGCAAAGAATAGCTTGGGAAGCTTCTCTATCAAGGTCGGGCCTAGACTGTTCCAGCTACCTCCTCACTGGTCTCTGGTCTTTGGCCAGTCACCCTAGAGGGAGGCTGAGACCACATTCTGGCCCTGGCACAAGATCCTGCTGACACCTCGAGTGCCTCATTGGCTGTGTTCTTCCTCCAACTCACCCCTCAATCCTCCCCAGTGTGGACCCAACCTACCGTCCCAACCTTCTTTCATGACTGTCCTTCCTACCATCCATGTAGAGGACACCTTGTGGCTCTGCCATTGCTTAGCTGTCTGGGCCTCCCTTTCCTCCTCTATAAAGTCATATCATATAATTTCTAGATGAATGAAGAAGCATTTATGAAGACTGTACTAAGATGCCTAGCTATCTTTAAGGTCCCATTGAGCTGTAAATCTACGGCCCAATACTAAATATCCTGTCCTCATCCTCACACCCCCATCATTGGGAGGCTGTCATCACTCTCCTGAATGATCTGAACACCTCACAAGCAATGCTCCCTCCTCCGTGCAGCACCAGCTTGGAGCCTGTCTCTGAGGGGGTACAAGCCCGAGCCGAGCCCTTTGTCCCTTGGAGAGGGAGGGTTTTGGTCCCATTTGTCTGATGGGCCCCGAAAGCCTGGCCTTGGGGTGTCCTTGGGTTCCCCTCACTTGATTGAGCAGTCTTTGATATTAGCGTTCTCTTGAGGTCCCAGTGGCCTGCCAGGACTGTGGATTGTCTGTACCCACCACTCCCATCAGGATCCTCCCTGGGTTTGATCTACATTCCAGGCTAACCTCCCCTATCCAGACCAGCCCTGGGAACCGAGACTACTTGACAACACCTGGAGTCTCCGCTCAGTCTTTTTCTGTATTTAAGTTCTGATGGGGCTCAGACTCTGGGAGCCTCCTTGAGCTCCCCTTGAATCTTCCCACTTACCCTGGCCTTTCTTACTCAAATCTAATCGTCTTCCCTGGTGGTCTAGTGGTTAGGATTTGGCACTCTCACCGCTGCGGCCCGGGTTCGATTCCTGGTCAGGGAACTAAAAAGATGAGGTCTGTGGGTGCTAGGTGTACCCCAAAATACCAACAGTCCGGGTCATGCTCAAATGAATTCGACTCAAGCCTTCTTAAAGTCAAAGAAAACAAAGTTTATTAAGGATTCGCCTAATTGGGTTGCCTCTTACAGAGCCTAAGCATGGGTAACACTTGTATTCTCAAGTGGGCCCGATACAATCACAGCTAGACAGAGTCTGAGCTAGATTGAATCTGAGCGCCTTCATGGAGGCAAGATGAAACTTAAATACAGAAAAGAGTATGGGGGGGGGGGGCGGTCTGATAGTCCAGGGTGATGGGAGGAGGGGCTTAGGAAGGGTCTTGAGAACTCCAAGGAGGGCCAGAGGCTGGAAATAGCTAGAGGCTATCAGGAGATATTAGACAATGGAGGGTTTGGATGGGAAGCAGGTGGGGCAATCCAGAAATCTTGATAGGGGCAGTATGGGAATGGATACCGATCTTGATGGCAGCCTGGGGAATGGCGTTTTGATGGGATCTAGGGTGGGGAGTGCAACAGAGACCAGAAATGATAATGAAAAGCCCATGGGCTTCCGGAGACTGCCAGAACAAATGGAAAGATTAGACTTGAGTAAGAAAGGCCAGATTAAGTGGGAAGATTCAAGGGGAGCTCCAGGAGGCTCCTTAGAGTCTAAACCCCATCAGTTCCATCTTGCTTCCATGAAGGCACTCAGATTCAGTCCAGCTCAGATTCTGTCTATCTGAGATTCTCTCTGGCCAATTGTGAAAACAAGCGTCACAAATGCTTACGCTCCTTAAGAGTCAACCCAGTAAGGCGAATCTTTAATAAACTTTGTTTTTCTTTGACTTTCAGAAGGTTTGTGTCAAATTCATTAGAGCGGGACTCGGTGTGTCAGCATTTTGGGGTCCCCAGCACCCAAAACCTCAACGTCTCCTTCCCTTCCTTCCTCCTGGCCTTTGTTCACTCTCCCCCTTACACTCATTTGGAAGTCCTTCCAGCTTGGGGTTTCGCTGGGGAGAAGTTTTCTCTCCGTTTTTTCTCTTTGTCAACCCAAGATATTTTAGCACTTGAACCTTGGAGTGGGTCTTATATTTCCTTCCAAGTATCTGGGGTGTGTGTCTGTGCATAGATAGGGAGATTTGCTATGGGAAGAAATTGGGGGACAGTGGGGCTGCCAGAGAGGGGCCCTGCTGGATGTTCTTGGAGGGGTGACTGACCTCCTTGTGCCAAGGTGCCCAATCTGAGAATGAGAAAGAGGCAAGCAGAAGCGCAGGGTACATGGGGCAGCACCACCTTACAGAAGTTTCTCCTCAGAAGCCAGAGGGAAATTTCAATTTCTGAAGCATCAGTTAAGTGCCTTCTGTTTATCCTGCACTCAGGATTCAAACAGAAATTGTCTGCCCACAAGCAGTTTACATCTCGAGGAGGGGTGGGGGAAGGACATAGATAAGTGTTGGTTAGAAGCTCAGAACCTCCAACAACAAAAAGAAAACCCCACCTGCCTCTCCACACTTGGGGAGGAGTGTTGGGGGGAAGGGGGGGAATAAACATTTGTGAAGTGCCTACTATGTGCTAGGCACTGGACTTTACAAATATGTATGAGGTAAATGCTGTTATCACCCCCATTTTACTGTTGAGGAAACTGAGGCAGGCAGACACAGGATCACACAGCTAGCTACCAAGTGTCAGGGGTTGCATGTACATTTTTCCAGACCCCAGACCTAGCTCTCTGTCCATTATGGGTGTGGTCTGAGTGGGTGGGATTCTTTAGCTGGAGCGGTGGGTGGGGCGTAGGCTGGTCAGGTAGCACTGGTCTTCATCCAACCCAGCCCTTTTCCTTGTACTGTCCCTTCAGGGTAGCTAGAGCTGTGGAGGGGAGGGAGTGCAGCAGCCTGGGCTGCTCCTCCAAACCAATGTCTCTTCCTAGCTGGAAATCAGGGCGACCTGGCTCAGCCCCGGGGCAGAGGGGAAGATCCCCTCAGTCTCAGGCCCTCACTCCATCCAGACTTGTCTGGCCGCCTGGCCTGGGCTTCCTCATCTGTTCTTCCAAGTCACCTGACAAAGCCGTCCTTGACTCAGACTGTGAGCGACCCAAACCTGGTTCGAGTTCTCATGGGCACCCCAGGTCATTTTGTGGTGGCCAGACTGGCGGGCTAAGAGTCAACCGGTGCCTAGAGTTAAGGGTAGTCCCCAATCGAGGTGGAGGTCAATCTGTGGGTGAGAACAAGACCCAAGGGTGGATAGGTTGGGCTCCATCTCAAGCCCAGTTTGGAGGAGGGCATCAGCCACCCTTGGCAGGGTCAGTGGCCGCATGTGCCTGGAAAGGAGCTTCTTCATGGCCCCCAGTTAGGGATTGGTAAAGGGCTCAGCCATGCCCCGAGTTTCCTGCATGGATAGAGCAACCTGTCACCAAGAAGGGGCATGAGTTGGGCACCCAGGGGGCACCGGCTCAGAAACAGTGGGTGTGCCTGTGAGCTCCTGGGTGTGACGCCCAGGGGAGGGTACTGAGGATTGGTTACCCTGAAGCCCGGACAGTGCCCAGAGTTGTACTGCAGGCTGGAGCAGCTGAGCGGAGGAGGAGTAAGGAGCTGGAGGAAGGGAGGGAAGGCGGAGAGGGCTGGCCACAGGCGGGGGAGGGGGGTACTGGCGCCCAGCCTAGCTCGTCCCAGTGCAGAGCAAGGGCGCTGCTGGCCACAGTCTGGACAGGTGAGGCGCTCCAAGGTGTGTGCAGGTGGGTCCTAGGTGGGGATGGCGCCACAGGCAGGTGCCTTGGGGAGGGAGATGAAGATCAGAGCCCTACACCCCCCCTCCCCCCAGTTTGGCTCTGCTGTGGTCCGGAAGGCTAGTTGTCTGCCAAGGGTAGAGAAGGCTAGGGCTCTTGGGGGGGTGGGGATAGCCTTGGGACCTAGAAGGGGCTGCTGCTTCGGCCTGCCCCCATCCCCTCCACCCCGACTGCCTGGGACCTGCTTGACCGCCTCCTGCCCTGCCCCTGTGGCCTGGCCCCTGCTCCCTGGAGGGAGGTGTGTGAACCATTAACTGGGCAGGAGGCAGGTAGAGGCCTGCTCTGGTGTGTACCTGAGAGGGGTCGGAAAGCAGAGAGGTAGCTGGAACCCAGGGGATCCTAGTGGAGGGGCAGGAAGGGGATGAGGGTGGGGAGGGGGTGCTACGAGGCAACCTTTGTATACCGTCTACTTGGGTATCCCTAGGGCGCAAGAGTAAAGGCATCCTTCCCCCCTCCAGCAGGCCCAGTTTGTGAACATTCCCCAAAGGCGTCTGTGGGGAGAAAAGGGCTAGAGTTCAAGGTTAAGGTCGGTCGGGGTGGGATGGGAGTGGGGGGTGCTGGAGTAGGGTCAGCCCACTGAAACTTCTGACCACACTCCGGGCAGGCAGGACAGCCAGTTTGCCAGCTCTTTGGAAGCCCCTTTCTTCCTGAGCCCGTCCCCTCCCTTACTGCACCCTAGGGGCTTTAAGGGGTGCAAGAAGGGGAGGGAAACTGGAGGCTGGAGAGGGAGGAGGAGGAAATCACCGGCCTGCTCCTCAAAGTCTTAGAAGACTTCCTGGGGGGTGAGGGAGAGATGGCGCCTGCAAAGGAGGAGGAAGGGGGACTCTTGATCAGAGGGGAGTCAGGGGATGGAAGTGAAGGAGGTGTGGCGGGGTGAGGGACGATGAACCAGGCAGAGATTTGGGCAGGGGGAGGCAAAGCTGGCTCCCCCTCTCCTTCCTGGGAAATAGATGGAAAGGGGCGTGACTCTCTGCCCTGCCCTCTCCACAGCCCACCTGAGCTCCAGGTAACTCCCACTGCACCTCCTAGAGTACCCCAACATCCCACAGCCCCTCTGGACTCGGCCTCTCCCCTGGTCTCTAGACAGCACCTGGAGTGCCTGCCCCAGTCTGGCTGGGCTGTCCTTTCCTGACTCTGGCCCGCCTGGGCTGGTATTCACCTGAGCCTAGAGGCTGAGCAGCCAGACAAGGGAGAGGGACCTGCTAGGCCAGCAAGGAGAATGGCGGTGAGAAGTAGAGGGAAGGGAGGCTGTCAGAGAGGGCAGCAGGGGGACAGACATGTAGTCAGACAATCAGACAGACTGGCAGGCAGGCAGCTCATTTTTGGTTCCCTGCCGGGAGAGACTGACAGGTGGCCGTCTGTCTGCTGAGGGGGGTGTAGGGCGGAGGGGCGGGGCGGTGTTGCAGAGCCCACCCCAGGGGTGCCTTTGTCTCTTGGCTGTAAAGGCAGATATCTGGCCTTGATAGAAGGAGAAACTCTTTAACCAAAGGCGAGGGGCCGCCCCAGATAGCAGCATGTCTTATCTTAACTCAAGGTCCTAAAACCAAGGCTGCCTTGGCACTGACCAGTCCATAACTCCCAGTCCATCCCATAAGCCTTCCTTCTTTCCTCCAGCTTCCTGAGGCTCGAGTACTTTGCCTGCTGGGAAGGAGGTAGACCTTCTCCTTCTCCTCCTTGCCAAGGGCACCCTTTCTTGGGTTCTTGACCTGCATCTTTGGCCACGACTCCCACATCTTCCATCATTCCTTACTCACAGGAGCCACCCTGGCTTCCTCCAAACGCAGCCAGATATCTGTAACCCAGCATGCACACATGCACGCGCGCACACACCTGTATACACAAACATGCACACACACATGTATACACACACACACATGCTCACTCCTCACCAAACCTAACCTTGCCCTTGGCCCTGGCACCCCTTCCCCTCCTTGGAGCACAGGCTGGCTGATCCCTAGCTTCTGATGTCAGTGAGGAGATCCAGCTGGGGTGTGTGTCTGTGTCCCACTATGCACAGCCCCAACATTCTGTTCTGCCCCCCATTCCTGTCTTCCTTTCACAGCTAAACTCCTGAGAAAAGCTGCCTCCACTACCTGGCCTTCATTTCCCCACAGGCCGTTTTCAGTCCCATGCACTGGGCCTTTAGAGCCTATAAACTGCCCCGCAATGGCATATCCCTAGCCTCCATCCTCCTGGCCCTCTAAGCTTTGAACACAGTGTCCTGCCTCCCAGCGTGCTCTTCTCCCTCTGCTGCTCCCTCCCCGCTCTCCTCTTCCTCCACCTCCTTGTCTGGCCAGCCCTTCTCTATCTCTTTTCTTGGGGGTATCCCTCTAGGGCAGAGGTTTGGACTCCTTTTGTGTCCTGGGCCCCTTCTCAGCTTACATTTTTCAATGCACAAAATAAAATTTGTAGGATTACAAAGGAAACCGATTATTGAAATTGTTATATGATGGGTTTAACTGTTTTATGGGCCTGGGCTCCGTCCCTTCTTCCTGGGTTCTTCTTTGTGCAGATAACTCGCCAGGCACAAATTCATCCTGAGCTCTCTCCTAATTTAATTCAATTTACCTAGCACCTCTTCAGGCCCTCAGCAGGTGCTCAGACGCAGCAGAAATGACTGAGCCTCTGCCTGGGAGGGCCTTCACTTTCACAGTGTCTTCTCTTCCCTGGCCTCCATGTGTCCGACTCCTCTCTCATTCTTCTGCCATAAATAAGATAAAACATATACAAGAAGCAAGAGACTGGAGAGCGGGAAAAATCACCCTCGGGGGTGCCAGGCAAAGCCAGGGAATAGAGAGGCTGCTGGTTGGAGAGCAGGGATGGCAGACAGGTCTGCACAGAGGCAGGGGGCCCGAAGGAGAGGAAGGGAAAGCAGGCCAGCTTAGTGAGGCTGCAGGGACTGGTAGGGTCAGTGATAGGAAAATGGTCTGGAAAATCCTCGAAGGGCTTTGAATGCCAAGCTGAGTAGTCTGTACTTGATCTGGGGAGCCATGAGAGCTTCTTGAGCAGGGGAGTGACTTGGTCAGACCTGTGCTTTAGGAAAATCCCTTTGGCAGCTATTGAGAACAGGCTAGAGAGGAGAGAGCCCAGAGTTGGAAGTTATCTCAACAGCCTGAGTGAGACACTCTCAGGACCAGGGACTGAGGGTGTGGATAGATGGAAGGAGATGGAGGAGAAGGTTGAATTGACAAAACTTGATTGGATGTAGCGAGGGGCTTTAAAAGATTCTTCTGAGGTGGCAGACTAGAAGTAGAGAAGGATGATGGTGCCCACCAAGGATTATGGTGCCCACCCCAGGAGCAGGGAATCTGGGAAGGAGATTCGGTGCCAAGTCACTGTTTGGTGGATGTCTCCATCTTGGAGCCCTGTAGATAGCTCAGACTCAGTCTACCCTAAACAGAACTCATTGTCGGCTTCCCTTCCCCAGCCTGTCTTGTACTTCTCCCTCTCTTTCTCTTGAGGGCACTGCCATCTTTCTAGCCACCTACTTTTCATTCTGGAACGTCCTTTGTAGTCTGGCTCCGGAGACCTCCCCTTGTGACACACTACATCACTCGGTCAGTCAACATTTATTAAGCACCTCCAATGTGCCAAGCTGTGTGCTAAACTCTAGGGAGACAAAGAGAGGCAGAGGACAGTTTGTGCCATGAGGAGCTCACAGTCGGAGGGAGGAACCTCCATGCAAACAATGTACAAACAGCTCTGGCCACGATCCTCAGGAGAATCAGTAGGAGGTTAGCACACCAGGATTGGCCATTTTGGACACTCAGGACTTCATCTCCTCCTGTGCCTTGGCATAGGACGCAGGCTCACGTGTATTCTTCCCCTTCATTCTTCAGAATCCTTAAGTTCCTTGGAAGCTGCCTCCTCTGCGGAGCATTTTCTGCTACCCCACTTGTTAGTGTGATTTCTCTCCTCAGCTTGTCTGTCATTTGTTCCTCCCTTTCAGTGTGTAGAAAGCTAGTGCCTGACTCCACCTGCCTCTTCCTGGTGGTGCCCAGGGCCTAACAGGCTTCCCCCAACCCCTGGCTTCCTCCAAGATTCAGCTCACACCCCACTTCTGCAGGAGTTTTTCCTTCGCAGCTAGCTGTAGTACCTATGGTGGTTATCTTCCATGCTCTCTGTCTCTACCTTGTTTGGGTGTGGTGTCCCCCATTAGGCACAGAATGGTGTTTCTGCTTTCTTTGTGTTCTCAGAACTTAGTGGCACAGTGCCTGGCACACAGCAGGGCTTGATAAATGCTTGCCGAATTGCATATGGGTAGGCCAAAGACAGGGTTCTAGACCAGGTTATGGGGAGGCCTAGAATCTCAAAGGCCTTGACCCCCTCTGAGGATCCTGGATGGTTGCTCTGGCCTCGGTTCAGAAGGTTGGGCCTGATGCCATCTCCAGAGTGGAGGGCTGTTTGTAGAGACTGCCATTCCCCCACAGTCTCAGTGATCTTGTGCCAGTCTAGGATTATTGGCAGCCACTGCTGCTCCTCATAGATCTTGGTGGTTGTCTGTAGGGCCGTAGGGCATTGGTTCACAGAACCTGTCCCCATTGGTTTGTAGAGCCTGTCCTCTTTGGTTCACAGAGCCCATCTTCTTCTTTTTTCTTTTTATTTTATTTATTTTCAGTGCTCCACAATCATTTCCATATAACCTAGATTTTTTTTCTCTCTTTCCCCAGTACCGTCCCCCTTTCTCCCCAAGACAGCATACAATACACATACATTCCCACTAAATATACCCTCTCAACTTAGTCATGTTGCAGAGAAGAATTAAAATGAATGGAAGAAATCATAGAACAAACCAAAACGTAATACAAAAGAGAATGGTCTGCTACATTCTGCGACTGAATTCCATAGCTCTTTCCTGGATGTGGGAGGCATTTTGCCTTAAAAGACCACTGGAAATTTTTTAAGTCCTTGCATTGCAATGAAGTTCTAAGTCTACCAGGAAAAATCCTCTCATGCTGTGGTTGTTGCTGTGTACAGAGAGTTCTCTTGGTTCTCCTTTCGCTCAACATCAGTTCATAGAAGTCTTTCCAGGCCTCTTTGAAGTCTTCTTGTTCATCATTTCTTACAGCACAATAGTATTCCATTATACTACAGAGCCCATCTTCTTCAGTAGATCTTGGTAACTGTTTGCAGAGCTCATCCCCCTTGGTTTGCAGAACCCATCCCCTTCTGTAGATCTTGGTTACTGGTTGCAGAGCCCATCCTCTTTGATAGATCTTGGTTACTGGTTGCAGAGCCCATCCTCTTTGATAGATCTTGGTTACTGGTTACAGAATCCGTCCCCCTTGGTTCACAGAGCCCTTCCGCCTTGGTTTGCAGAACCCATCCTCTTCGGTAGATCTTGGTTACTGGTTGCAAAGCCTGTCCTCTTTGATAGATCTTGGAGACTGTTTGCAGAGCCCGTGCCCCTTGACTCACAGAGCCTGTCCTCCTTGGTGGATCTTGGTTGAGCCTAGGCCTATTACAACATTTGCCCCAGTGTGCAGATTGTCATTGTTTAGCAATTCCAAGGGGGTCACAGCCTCTGCCCCAGTGAGCCTTCCCTGGGTGCTCCCAGCAATCCACTGCTGCCTCTGCCCCAAGCTATGCCTGCTGCCCCAGGTATTCCCAGCCCTTCTTTAATGTGAGTCTTCAGAGATTTCTATTTCCCCCCATGCCAGGGCACACACTCTCCCTTAGCTTCTCTGTGGGACAATGGGAATATTGCCTCTGAGAACGGAGAGAAGGCCTTGGGATGTGAAGGAGCAGTCATGAGGGCAGGCTCCAGCTGAGGCCTAGGGCAGGATTCTTGGTCCCCTGGCAATACTGGGCAAAGGATGGATGAGAAGACTTGACCTGATCCTTTCATTGGTTTGCTTTGCCAAGGCTGAGTCAATCTTATCTAGGATAGGGCAGATAGCCCTCTCCCTGATAAGAGGCTGCTGAGAATAAAGCCAGGTCAGTCACCACAGGACTCCAAGGGCCCTGGTGAAACTGAGCTTCCTAAACCTCAGACTGAGTCCAGTACTTCTCCTAGAGGGGAGATGGAGGTAGTCCCAGAGAAGAGAGCTAAGCCAGGCCCTAGGGACCCCTGGTGTGACAGCGGAGAGATAGCCCCTTTGCGTGGATGAAGGCAGGGAGGTGATGTTCCCCAGTGGAAGGAAGCCCAGTGACCTAGTGGGCATGGGAAGAGCCTTCTCTCAGGGAAGTTAGAGAGGCCCTGGGTTCAATCCTGATCCTATCCTGTGGCCTGGGCAAGTCCTCAGGGGAAGCCCAGGGAGGGGATGGTCTCTAAGATCCCTCTGGGCTCCATCCTACCACCTTTTTTGCTCTTTTGACTTTAACCAGACCAGATTCCACAAACATTAACTGAGTCCTCAGTTCTGGGCCACAGGGCCCTGGGAGAAGTCCAAAGATTAGGTTAGACAGAATCCGGGCCCTCCTGAAGGGGATGGCACCGGGGAAGCCAATTGGAACTGTAGCCCTGAATGCCCAGGGCGAGCATCACAGCAGGGGATCCAGGAAGGCTTCCTGAAGGAGGGGGCATCCACATGGGCTGCTAGTTGAGGTTCAGCAAGTGCAGGGGAGGGGAATGGGACATGTCTGAACTGTGGCATTGACACGGGAGGTGGGGGTGGGGAGGGGAGCTGGGAGCCACACTGGGAGAACACCAAGGAGAGGCGTGGGAATTGGAGAGGTGCAGGACAGGAAAGGTCAGGCCAAGGCGCGTGGGACCCTTCCCAGGAAGAGATGGCAGGGGAGATCAAGGGCAACCAGGGAGCCTCCCGTCAGGTCTGTGCAGATGCACAGCGGAGGGGGAGAAAGGCTGAAGTCATCCAGGTGGGCTGGAAGGAGGGCCTGTAGTGGGACCACCAGCTCTTCTTCCCCAGCCTCCTCCTAACCTAATGTTTCCTTCTGCCCGGTCTGGAATTCCTGGATATTTCTTGTTAAATTTTTAAAGATTCTGAACATAAGAGACCTCAAGAAAAAGAAACATTGCTACATATAAAGTAGATTGGAGGATCTATTATAATATAGAATTACATAATATATCTATTATATAATTATAATATAATGTAACATATAATACCTATTATAATAACATAGTAATTTGACATGTAACTTCTGAGCTATCCTGCTTATTTATCTTTCCCTCTGTTCTCTTCTGTGGATTTTTTAAAAAATCTCCAACAATCCTCTTTTTTGGCAAGTGATGACCACCTCCTTCCCCTTTAACTAAAAACCAAACTCTTCTAACAGTGTGTTATCCAGCAAAACAAATTCCCCAAATGGCTACTGAAAACAGAGGCCTTCTGCTGCAGCTCGAGGTCACTGTGTCTGCATTTCCATCAGCAGGTGGTGGGCCGTGCTTCACCATACTCTGGACTGAGGGTTCTTAAGTCTTTCCAAGGCAGGGCTATTACTGCAGCCAGTGTTCTCCTGGTTCTGCTCCTTGGACTCTGCATCAGTTCATACCCATCTTCCCAGGTTTCTCTGAAACTCTCCCCTTCATTATTTCTTCTGGAACAATACCATCCATGACACACACAGGCATGATTAGTTCAACCATTCCCCAGTGGATGAAGACTCCCTGATAACCTGCCACAAATCTCTCCCTACTGTGATTCACCCATTCTTCCTAAAACTCCTATCTGACTGTGTCACTGCCCATCTCCTTCAGGATCAGATACGAGCCCAGCCCCTTCTACCCATCTAGTCTTCTCATGCTTTACCTTCCATGACATACTCTTCTATCCAGTGCCCTGACCTCCAGGCTGGTCCATGAACAAGACCCTCCATTTCTCAATTCTGGTCATTTTCTCTGGCTGTTCCCTATGCCTGAAACACTCTGCCCTCTCTGCCCCCACTCCTCACCTCCCTGGCTTCCTTTAAATCCCAATGAAAGGAGGGAACTTGTGGGGGAAAGTGGAGGTGGGTATCCTCCTGCACAAAGCCTTCCCCTGGATTCCATTGTCTTCCTCCTGTTCATTCTCCACTTTGTCCTGTGTAAGTAGTTTGTGCATACATAGGTATTTGCCTGTTCTCTCCCCAATTAGACTGGGAGATCTTTAAGGGTTGGGCCTATTTTTCACCTCTCTTTGTTCTTAGCACATAGGATGTGCTTAATGTTTGTTGACTGACAGAGCAACTGTAAATATTTTTGTTTTTTTTTCTTTTTTTGGAGAGAGCAGATGGGGCAATCAGGATTAAGTGACTTGCCTAAGCTCACAGCTAGTGAATGTCAAGTACCTGAGGATGGATTTGGACTCAGGTCCTCCTGACTCCAGGGCCAGTGCTCTATTTAGTTAGTGTGCCAACTAGCTGTCCTTTCTTCTTTCTCTGATCTCTTTCAGGTTTATGTCTAGGACTGGCATCTCTAGGTCAAAAGGTGGGCAAAGTTCCATGACTTTGGAGGTATGCTTTCCAATTGCTTTCTAGAATGGTTGGGCCAATTGGCAGGTCCACCAACAGTGCCTTGGTGTGTCTGTTTGCCCACAGCCCTCCACCTTTTGTCATTTTCAGCATTTGTCATCTTTGCCAATCTCCTGAGGGTGAGGTAGAATCTCAAGATTCCTTTCATTTTTGTTTTTCTAATTTTTAATGGTTTTGAGAGCTCGGATTTCTTCCTTTGAGAACTACCTCTTCATATCTTTTGACCATTTGCCTATTGAGGAATGACTCTTATTCTGCTATATCTGAATCAGTTCCTTCCATAGTTGGGATTTGCCCCATCTAAAATGGCATGTCCATGAGAACCCAACTTGACTCTCTCAGCATCATGTCTTTTATCTTATGATTTCATCTCTCCAGGAACTCCTGGGCAGAACTTCCTTATCCTGAAATTTAAGGTCTTAGAGGATTGCCTGGGGCACTGAGGGACTGAAGGAGTGACAGGGGCCAGCCTGAATCAGAAGCAAGCCTCAGGCGAAGGTCTTCTTCCTGACTCTGAGGCCAGCCCTCTTCCCATGAAGCCCCACTACCTTTCATTCTCCCCTGTTCTACACATAGTAGGTGTTTTTTGAGCATGTGTTACTCATGAGTCTATTGTTACACTTGCCTGCTCAGCTGTATTTGTCACAGTTGACCAGAGTCAGGCCTGGGGAGGAGACACCTCCAGTGGGCAGCACCTGAGGAGAAGGATTCAGGGAGGAGGGACTTTGAACATTATGTCTTTGATATAGGCATGCTTTTTCTTTTTAAAAATCTTTTTGTATCCTTTCTTCCCTCTCTTTCATTTCTGGCTGCATCCCTCTCTCTTCTCCCACCTGGTGAGCCACCCTTATAATGAGAATTCCAAAAGGGCAGGAAAAAAGCCATTCAATCACCCAACTGTCCTGGCTTGTATGAGAGTGTATGCCACATTCTACATCCTTGCCCCCCAACCCCCACCCAGCAAAGAGAAGAGGGAACTATCCCTGTTTGTACTTGCTATACCAGAATATGTGACTCTCCATGTCTATGGATTTGTTTGGGGATGCAGAGAGCATGTGCCCATCAAGGCTCCAAATCCCTGGGAGATGGTAACATGGGAGGCTGGAGAACTCTCAGCCTTGTGGCAAGCAGAAGCACATGGCCTTTGGCAGTATCTGTTTAATATAGAACATTCACAGCTCCCACATCAGGAGGAACCCTGGGCTGTGAAGCCCTCGGGGGGAGCCCCAGGGCCTGGCACATGTCTGTCAGTGGCACTGTTGGACACTTGCTCAGTGTTGGACATGCCTCTATCCAGAATCTCATTTACAGTGTACTGGACCAGAGTTAGCCTTGGTATGAGACCCTGAGGAAGGGGGAGCTGCCTCCACTTCCCCCACAAGTTTCTGCTGTGGGGCAGCTTGGCTGGTTGGAAGTTTTCCTTTGCGTCACACCGCTGTTGGTCTCTCTGTAGTTTTCACTCACTGAGGCAGGTCTGGGGACGAGCCCCATGACAGGGCCTGGAAGGTGACAGCTCCTATGGCTCCTGTCCAGTCTTAGTGTTCTTGCTGCCTTCCCCAATGCCTCCATTGGCTTGTGGGACCCTCCACTGCCCTGATGCTCCTGCCTACCTGTTGGCCCTTTCTGCTGGTTGCTTGGGGATTCCTCCTGACCCCTAAGGGTGGGGATCCTTGGGCCCTCTCCTATGTCTCTTAACTGTGGGACTTGGGGATCCAGCTGGCCCCCTGCTTCAGTTTTGCTCAGTTTAAGCCTGCCCTGGGTGAGCCCCTGGGAATACACTGACAAGAAAGACAGTTTCTGGGGCCCCTCTGCACAATTACTTCCAAATTCACCTGCATTCCTGATCCTTCTGTCCTTGATTCCCTCCCCCTAGAATTCTCAGATGCAGCCACCTGGTTGTCCTTTGGACACCTCAGACCCAGTATGTGCTAAGCTGCCCTCTTGGCATGCCTCACCGGAACCCTCAGAGACTTTCCAAGAGGGAGCAGCTATCCCTCAGCCACCCAGGCTTTCCCTCTTCCCACCTCTCCTCACCCCAGCTCCAGTTATTGCCAGGTCCCCGATACCTCTTGTAGGCAAACCCTTCTGTGCACTTCCACACCACCACCCTGGTTCAGGGTCTCATCGTGCCTTATCTGGACCACTGTGATGGAGTCCTAACTTGGCTTCTTGCCTCTAGTGTCCCCCCTTATCTTTAAACCACCAGTCACGCAGATGCCAAATCTGGCTTCCCAAGGCCCAGGGCTGACCATGCCACATCGCTGTTCAAGGACCTTCTGTGACTCTCTTCTGTCTCTAGGGCAGCGTACACCTTCCTTTTCTTCCTGGCATCCAAGGCCAGCTAGTCTTCTAGGATTGTTTCACACCCAATCATCTGCACACTCTCCATTCTAACTCAAAGCAGCAAGTCACAGCTCTTTGGAAAGATGGAAAGTGCAGTGACTCTGAAACAGCTCCTGCTCTCAGGGGGTGTCCATTCCAGGAGGGAAGACAATGTGTGTACGCTGATAATTAAAGGCAATGAGAATGAACCATTACAGAGAGAAAGGCATCAGAGGGAAGGGCTCAGCCACACTGGGAAGGCCAGTCTGAGTTCACATTAGAGATGAGCCTGAAAGAGAGGCAGGAGTTCTGAACTGCCAAGGCAAATGGGAAGGGCATTCTGGGCATTAGGAACAGACAGCCTGGGTAAAAGCCTGGCCAGACTCTAAAGACCAGGAGTTTGAATTTTAGCCTAGAAGCCATGAGGAACCCCTGGACCTGTTTTCAGAGGGGAATGCTGGGTCAGATTGGACTGTGGGAAGGTTCTCTCAGTAGCTTCATGGAGGAGGGATTGACCTAGGGAGAGACTGTGGAGGCAGGAATAGGAAGGCTCAAGTGATTGTGCAGCAGAGGGGCATCCAAGGGCCTGAACTATGGCAGTGTCCGTAGAAGGTACCTGGCAGGACAGAGGAAAAATGGCTGATCGGACACAGGGTGAATAAGAAAGAGAAATTAAAGATGGCCTCGAACTGGGGTTTGGGGAGTAGACACAGGCTGCAGCACATGACAGAATGGAATGGCACGTGAGAAGCCATGTGAAGTTCCCGCTTAGTCAGAGAGATGCTTGATTAGAGAGAAAGGCAGGCCAGCCACTCAGCGAGAGAGAGGGGCCACCAGTGGGTGAGGATCGACGTTTCTCCCTTGTTATTCAGTCATGTCTAACAACCCTGTTTGGGCTTTTCTCAGCAAAGACACTGAAGTGCTCTGCCCTTTCCTTCTCTGGCTCATTTTACAAGTGATCTATAAAATCCCCTGTAAGGCAAACAGGGTGAAGTGACTTGCCAGGGTCACAGCTATTAAGTGTCCAAGACTGGATTTGAACCCAGGTCTTCTGTACTCTATACTATGACACCACCTAGCTGCCTTTGAACTAACTCCATTTGGCCCAATGTTCTACTTAGTGTGAAGAGCTCCGGGTCCTGAATACCCATCCTCTGCACTATTGCTCTAGGTTCCATGTCACTTGTCAGTTTGATAAGCATGTGATCTCTTCCTTTGTCCAAGTCATCCATGAAAACACGACCCAGCCTAGGACCCAGGGCCCAGAGCACTCCACTGGAGACCTTCCAAGGGGAGCCAGTGATGATTTCTGTCCGATCCAGTTCTACCCAATGGCACCATCATCAGAACCTCATCTCTCTGTCATGTTTCACAGTCACAGCATGAAAGACTGGCTCTGGCCACATATTCCCCCACGTGCCAGCATGGCGACTTTGTCTGGACAGGGACATTACCTGCTCATGGGCTCTGGGAAGGCACAGCTTTGTTTTCTCGATGTTTGGTCATCAGTCCTTTAATTTAACATCCTGGAATCTTGTCCAGTCTCATGGGTCTGGAATCAGCCAACTTCATCCACTTCCCTTCCGAACAGCCAGGAAAGCCTGTGTTCTCGAATTCCATCTATAGGACTTCTCCTGGCCCTTCACAGGTCATTGACCGAAAGGGGCTCAGCTGTCCCTCCCTCCAGCTCTTTGAAGAGCCAAGGATGGCATTTATTTGAACCAGGCGACCCAAACTCATCAAGGGCAGCCGGGTCTCAGGCATCATCAGCTCCCCCACCCCTTCTTCTGTCATTTTCATTTTTGAGGTCAGTGTCCATGAGAGAGGAAACAAAGCAGATGGGGAATGGGGCAGCTCTCCTTTCGCACTTGTCCATGATCACTGTCCCATCCATACTGAACAAATGGCCTCATCCCTCCTCTGAGCCTTGAATTTTCTTCCACACGCACACACATATATACACACATGCATACATATACACACACATGCACATGCATACTTCACATGCATGCCCACAGATACACATACGCACATACACACATGCACACACATATGCACATGCACACATACACACGCATGCCCACACAGATACACATATGCACACGCACACACACATACACACGCGCACACACACACACACACACACACACACACACACACACACCCTTTAGTTTACCCATGGCTTTCCTTCACATCTTTAGCTTATTCTACCGTGTGGCACCTTTTATTCTTGGACTTTCATCTGCATTCACTACAAGTGGAATGAGCAGCCACTGGAGGTAGTGGACTCCTCATCACTGGAGGTCTTCAGGCAGAGGTGGGAGGACCACCTGCCGGGAATGGTGAAGGGGGATTTCTGCACGGTGTATGGGTTGCATTAGAAGGCCGCGAGTCCTTTCCAGCTCTCACATTCTGCATTTCTTCCTCCGGTCCTTGCTCTTTCTTCCTTCTAACCAAAATATCTTTTTGTATTCTGATTTGATTGGTGAGTTCCCTGGATTGGGGTGGGGTGGACAGGGACAGCAGTCGGCAGGCTGGGGTATAGTCCAGACCAGAGATGATCCAGGCATGGACTAGGGTGGTGGCCTGGTGCCCGAAGACAAGGGGAGAGATGTGAAAAGGTCAGGAAGGTAGAAATCACAGGACTTTGCCACTGCTGGATCCAAGGGGTAAGCTCATGAGGTGTTAAGGAAGACAGAAAGATTCTCCATCAAGGATGTGAGAACAGTGGTGCCCTGCCAGAAAGAGGGATGTTCAGCAGAGGGGAGGAGAGCAGGTTCTGGTTGGGATTTCCTGAGCTGCCGATGCCCATGACACATCCAGTTCAAAATGTCCATCAGCTGGCTGGAGATTGAGCTCTGGGAGTCATTTGCATAGAGATGGTCGTTGGGCCCTTGGGAGTTGAGGAGGTCTCCAGGCAATACAATATAATGGGAAAAGGGAAGAGCCCAGGACAGAGCCTTGGGGACATGTCTGGCTGTGGGGCAGGATATGAATGACACACACCAAGTCATGCCAAGCTTTTGTCTCCTTTTCTAGAAAAAACTCCCCAAATGGGGTGGTCCCTTCCCTACAATGGTCTTATCATTTCTACCCCCCAGAAACCAGTCATTCTCTGTTAGTGAGAATCAGGGCCAGAAGAGAATTTTTCTTTGGTTATTTAGCTTTCAAAGGATAGAACAATCATTAATGCAAATCAGGAAGCTGTTCCTTCTTCCACTTTGTCATTTCCAAATGAGATAATACTGGTAAAGTACTGAGCACACTGCCTAGTACACAGTGGTGCTTAATAAATGCTTGTTCCAGCCCTCCGTTCCCTTCTTCTTGTGTGTGAGCAACAGAGACAAAGGGAGAGAGAAAGGGAACATTTATAAGATGCTTTCTATATGCTACACTGCCAAAAAAAAATTATCCCACCAATCTCAGTATGTAAGATCACATAGACTTCCCTGGCAGTCTAGCGCTTTTGGTTTATGATCCAGACTCATTATCTAGAAATTACTTTGGTTTGGCCATTCTAACCACTCCTTCTCTATCTGGACCTTCATTTGATTGACACCCTATCTCCCATCCCTGGGCCTCAGTCCCTCAGCTATGGAACTGAAGGGCTTGTTACTGGCATGAGTCTATGTGTGCCCTCAGCTGGGTCAAGACCTTGTCGAACCTCTCACCCTGCTGCCCTCTCTAGCATAGCTGTGGCTTCTGAAGAACTCCCACATTATCCTTGAGGGGCCGTTGTGGTTGAAAAGGCCCAGGTGTGACCTCCTGGCCTTCCCTACACTGAGCCCCAGCCAGGCTTTGCAGAGACCAGGCTCGCTCTGGGTGCCAAGCTGTGCTTGGCTGAACACTGGGGCAAGGCCTGTCTGAGGGCCTGGGATTCCTGTTGAGCACCAGGTCTGTCTGCGAGCTGGGCACGCTCACAAAGCCTTCCCATTGGCTGCTTTCTCCAGTCTCTCAACGCTGCTTCCATTTCATTCATTTCGTCATTCAGTGCTCTCCAAGCCCATGGCCCTTTAGAGAGCCTGGCAATGAGGAGGGTGTTCATCCCTGCTGGCACACAGGGTCAGGGGCATTGCTGATGGACCCAGAAGGTGGGCCATCTTTTGACCTCCCCACACCCAAATGAATTAATGACCTCTGACATCCCTTCTGGCTCCCAATCTAGGCTAAAAATTTCCCATCCCCCCTCCCACTTGTGTTTTCAGCCCAAATCCAGAAGGATGGACCTGGACAATGACCTCTCCTCCATCAAAAAGTTGCAGGGGCTGCAGATCTGGGCTATTGAGGTGAGAGGGAGCAGACCCAGACTGGGACACAGGGCAGGGATGAAACCATGAGGAGAAAGGCATCGAGGGGCCTTCCTAGAAGGTGGTGAAGCCTGGGCTGGGTGTGAACAAGGCACAGTCCATACCAGTCTGTCACTGCCTTCTCTAGAAGATGAAGATGGCCCGCATCCCTGAGAAGGCCTATGGGAGTTTCTTTGAAGGCGATTGCTACATCATCCTGCATGTGAGTGGTTCTGGAGCCTAGATCTCAGCTGGCTTTGTTCACTGGAGCCCAGGCCTGGGCACTGAGGCGGGGAGGCAGCCAGAGTTCAGACTCTCCCCCCATCCAGCCCACCCCAAGAGGCAAGCATGCTGGTGCCTCAGATCACACAGCTCTGAGCTCCATTCTCTCGCCCCTGTGACCCCACTGCCCCCTCCCTGGCTGCCCACCTCTGCTTGGCCCCTCCCTGCCCTCTGCTTGGCCCCTCCCTGTCCTCCTCCATGTGGCACTCAGCATCATCTCCCTTAAACATCCATCAGCCTTGGCTCTGCTCTGTTCAAAGCTGGGAATTGTTCCCCACAATCTCCCCAATGAGATCCAGACTACTTGGTCTGGCATTCAAGACTCACCCTTCACTCCAGCCAGTGCCCTTGCCACTCTGGAATGGCCCCTGTTCTCCATTCAGCCTCTTAAATCCCGCCCATTCAAGGCTCAGCTCAAATGCTGCCTCCTCCACGAAGCCTGCCCGGATTATCCCTGAGTAAAAATCCAATCCAATCCAACAGACCTTTATTAAATGCCTACTATGTGCCTGCTGCAGGGCTGTGTGCTGAGGACACCAGGACAAAAACAAAACAGGTGTAGCCTTCAGGGACCTTATATTTTCCTGGGAGTTGGGGTACCAGCATAATCGAACCCATGCCAAGATAAGTAAATGACAGTCAGACAGAGACAGAGAGAGAGAGAGACATGAGACGAAGAGAGAGACAGAGAGAGAGAGAAAGAGACGAGAGACACGAGACAGAGAGAGAGAGACAGAGAGACCCACACAAGACAGAGAGAGACAGAGACAGAGAGAGACACGAGACAGAGAGAGACATGAGACAGAGACAGAGAGAGAGACATGAGATAGAGACAGAGAGAGAAAACTAACAGCACTGCACCTCCATTTCCCCATCTGTGACATGGACAAGGAGACTCACTGCCTCTGTGGTCCCTGCCAGCCTGTGAGCCTCTCTGTGCCCCATGCTCTTATCGGTGATGTGGAGTTAGTGGGAGGGTGGCCTTACTGGCCTCTATGGCCCCTTTGATCTCTGAGCCTAAGGTCCCTTGGATCCTCGAGGGACCAGCAGAGATCAGGGAAACCTTTCTGTGGGAGGGGGTGCAGGAGTGGAGGGGTGGGATGAGGATGGGAGCAGGGGCCAGTCTTTGGAAAATGGAGAGTTGGAGCTGAAATGTGTTCGGGAATGATGAAAAGGGTCGGTCTGACGGGACGCCCAGAGAGGAATGATGGATGTCAAGCAAGCTGGAAGCCTGGCGTCAGGAAGTCAGCGAGGGGCTTGAGCTTGGGAGCTGCTCAGGCATTGGCCTCAAGGTTATGTTAGCAGGTGTAGAGAGGAGACTGGACTGGAAATGGGAAGCCAGGAGTCGAGCTGAGGAGCAAGGATTTTCCCCTCTTGGACCTTGACTGGCACCTGAACGTGGGCCTCATAAGCACGGACAGAAGGAGCCTTGGAGGTCATAGAGCCTTCATTTCGCAGAGGAGGAAACTGAGGCCCTTAGGAAGCAGTGACTGGCCCAGGGCCACGAGGGCAGGAAGTGGTAGAGGGAGGGTTTATGCCCAGCTTCCCTGGTTCCAGCTCTGCCCTGCCCCTCTTATGGAGCGCTCCCAAATCACACTGGGCATGCTCTTGTATTTTTGTGGTGAATCACCGGTCCTGGGATCTGGTGAATCCCACGTTACCTTAAGGCTCACCCTTTGGGGTTCCCCAGGGTCCTCATGTGGTGCCAAGGAGGGGGCATGGAGGTGCTGGGGTTCAGATCCCAAATTCTCCCAAGACATGGCTGTCCTTGGGCTTTTCCTCAGGCCAGGATTACTCTTACTGTTTCTTAGAGCTGGACCTTTGCTGTTATCTGCCCCCAGCTCTAGCCTAGGACAGCCTTGGGTCAATGTCCCCCAGGGACCTCACTTTTCCCCCAGCTCTGGGGGCTTGGTCTTGTGCCCAGGGGCAGGAAAAGAAAGCCAACGGAGGGGAAGCTGAAGGCTCTGCTGGGGGTCTGGGAGAGGAAGGTGGCACTGTCCCTCTCAGAGAGCAGGGACCCTTCTTCTGGGCAGAGGACAGAAAGTTTGCCTCAGACACCTGAGGCAGGTCACACTGGCCTCCCAGGTCTCTGCCAGGTCTAAATCTCTGGGCCAAGGAGTCTGTGGCATCCTCTAGAGAATGGGCATGTTTCTGTGGTCCTTGTGTTGCTTGTGGGTGGGGGAGAGGACTGCTCAGCTCAGAGAGTAGGAGGTGGTTCCTTAGAGAAGTTGGGGAAGGGCTGGCCTGGGCCATCCTGTTCAGGAGAAGAGCCCTTAATTCAAGGGCAGCTGGATGAACCCAGAGGAGCAGAGGGCGAGGAAGCACCCTCAGCCCCTTGCCCTGGCTCTGGCCCAGGTCCGCTTCCAGGGTCCTGACTGAGCTGGGAATGAGGAAGAGGGATGAAAGAAGGGCATCCCATGTGGCCCTGGCCCCCAGACTGTGCCTCTCCGTGTCCTCAGAATGAGAAGAGCAGCCAGGGCCTCTCCGTCAATATCCATTACTGGATAGGCAAGGACTCGGCGGTGGATGAGCAGGGGGCAGCTGCAGCCTATGTGGCCCAGATGGACAGCGTTCTGGGGGACACCCCGGTGCTGCACCGGGAAGTCCAGGGCTATGAGTCTGATGCCTTCAGAAGCTACTTTAAAAATGGAATCACGTGAGTGGGGCCCCCCAACTGGGTCAGCTGGGGTCACTGATGGGAGCCAGCTTGTCCAATATCCCCTGTCTGACCGCATCACCAAGACCTTTCTGGGAAACAGGCGTGACTGTGATCCCAGAGAAGGAAGGAAGCCAAGGCCCAAGGCCTACAGACACCCTGGGGCCACTCCCTGCCCCTGGAGCAAATAGCCCCCTCCCCATCTCACCTCTCCTTCCTCCCTAACCCAGTTACAAGAAGGGGGGTCTGGCATCTGGCCTCAAGCATGTGGAGACCAACATGTACAACATTCAGAGACTCCTGCACATCAAGGGAAAGAAACCCGTGTCAGCCACAGAGGTGAGGAGGCCCCAGCGGCCTCTGGGAGAGTGGGGACCCCTCCCCCCAGCACACCTCCTTCCGTGCATCCTGGGCTGAGCCATCCAGGGATGGAGACAGAAGCAGGGGCTGGGCCAGGCCAACATTTCCTGACTCTGCCCCCTAGTACTTGGGCATATTTTAAAAAGCGTAGCAGCCCAGGGATCCCAGCTCTGCCACTGACAATTCCCTCCCCCACCTCAGGCCTCAATTTCTTTATCTGCTAAACTGATCAAATAATGCCTCCTCTCTGCCCTGCTGCTGCTGGTGCTGGATGTGGGGAGGCCTTCTGAGCTGTACCAGCCTGGGCCAAATTAACTGAGCAGGGAGAGGGTGGTCAAGTGAGGGGGCAGTGGGCCCCAGCTCCCTAAGAGAATGGGGCAGGGGCAGGCTGGAGCCCTGGGCATGAGATACAGGGGTAGGATGAGGAAAAATGCTGCTGTGTTGGATCTCTGGGTCACAGTCTCCTTGGTCACTTATAACTCCTTACTAGGCTCCCCCACAGCACACACACACACACACACACACACACACACACACACACACACACACACGGTGGAGCAGAGGCCAGCCTCCATCCCATGGGGGGCCAAGGCAGGAGTGGGGCTCACACTGGGAGGGGCTCCATGTGCGTGGGCCCAAAGAGCATGTCTTACAGGGATCCAGTGTGTGATGTTCTCCTCACTTGGGAGACCCATTCTTTACACACACACACACACAAACACACACACACACATCATATACAACCACAGTCATGCAGCCCCCTAAACCCTTACTCACAATGGCACAATTATCCATTGTAATATATGACCTAACAAAATCCTACACACAAACACCATCTCACAGTAATGCAATCCCACAGACAAACACCTTCACACAATCACCATAGATCCCCATAGGTCCCGGTCATACACTGAGCACAGTGCCACCACCCCACACAACCACACAGATACACAATGAACACAGTGCCACCACCCCACACAACCACACCGATACACAATGAGCATAGAGTCACCACCCCACACAATTCCCTGTGGTCAGCCACAGCCACACACACACACACATCTGAACATTGTGAGATTGAGCAAGTCTCCAGCCCCACAGCTCCATGCACCTCCTCTGGAGAGAGACCCCAGAGACAGTGGAAACAGTAGAGTGAATGTTCTTGTAGCCAGTGGGACTATGGGAAGGTTGGAGGGAAGGGGCTGGTGGACTTCTTGGAGGAGGTGGGTCCTGGTTTGGTGGGGAGGGGCAATGGGATGCTTTGTTCTTACACTGCCCCCTCTCCTTCCCAGGTGGACCTGTCCTGGGATAACTTCAACAACGGAGACGTCTTCCTCCTGGACCTGGGGAAGGTGCTGATCCAGTGGAACGGCCCTAAAGCCAACTTGTCTGAGAAATCCCGGGTCAGTGCCCCAGGTCAGGGGTGGAGGGTGGAGAGCAATGCTGAGCTGGGCACCCTGGGAGGGCAGCTGGAGAAGTGGAAGGAGGCCCCCAGGGAGCTTGCTGTCAGCTTAAGGTCAGAGGTTCAGGGACAGGCAGGAAAAGTGGTGTTTGGCCTGGCCCTCCTTCCCCAGGCAGGTGGTAGGGGAGGCTCACTGAGAACTCTCTCTTAGCTCTCTGCTGAGAACTGGCTGGAGCACTGGGGAAGCCCCTGTCATTCCTTCCCTGCCCTTCCCCTCCAGACTGATCTTTGGGGGCCCCTTTCCCCTCAAGGGGAGTGTGCCCTGGGGACCTCACATCCCCTGGATACAGGTGTCCAGGGGCAGTATGAGCTGGCGCTCCGGAGATAAGCCAGGGCCCCACATGTGTCCTGAGGATTGACGCCTGGCCCTGCTCCTGCCTCTGAGAAGGCCAAAGCTGAAGGGGACCTTAGGGTAGATGGGGGATGGTGGGAGGCCGTGACTCCAGGGTACTTCTGGGGCTGGTGACAGTGCTAGCTCTGCAAGTCCACCCTGGTCTGTGGCCCGGCAGGGATTGGCCTTGGCCCGGACCATCCGAGACCGAGAGCGGAGTGGTCGCACCCAGATTGGGGTGGTGGACGAGGTTCACAGCTCCCCAGCCCTGCTGCAGATCATGGAGACGGTTCTGGGGCCGCAGGCAGCCTTGCTGCAGGACGCCGTTCCTGAGGAGAAGGTCGATGAGTTCCAGAAGGCCAATCTCAGGCTGTATCAGTGAGTGGGTGCATCGGGAGCTGCTACCGCTCTCATGGCAGGATTGCGTGCTCAGGAACTGGCGTCACGTAGTCTGTCCCCAAACTCTATGGGTGAGGCAGTGGAGGTCTTGCTCCAGGTCCCCCAAACACTTGCTCCTCTGGTTTCCCAGAGCCTCTTCCATCACTCACAGTGGCTTTGGGGGGATGAGAGGCTCCTGAGAGCTGCTCCCAGTGAAATCACGAGGTGCAGAGGCAGGGTCAGGAGCAGATCTCATTGACTTGCAGGATGGTGGAGCTGAAAGTAATGGTGGTAGTAGGCTAGCTCCTGGGAAGGAGATGGAGACCCAGAGAGAGGGAGGGACCTGGGTGAGCCTGGACCTTTCTGGAGGAAAGCTAAGACTAGAACCCAGAGCTCCAGGCCCCATAGCCCTGATTCTTTCCAGGTCAGCTTGGAAGGTCAGCTTTTTCCAGAGGACAATGACTTTGGGGGGGACAGGGGACCCACAGGGAACAGAGGTAGGCCCTCTGAGGAAAAGAAGGGCCTGTCTTGAGGAGAGAGAAGGGAGGAATGATGGGGAGACATGGGGGAGGAGTGGCACTCACCCAAGCCTGCCTCTGTCAGCCTTTATGAAAAGGATGAAGATTTGGTGGTCCAGGAGATTGCCACACGGCCACTGACCCAGGACCTCTTACAGCATGAGGTGAGCCATAGCCTGAGAAGATCCCTCCAGGGCTCAGTGCTGGGAGGAAGGTCTGATACCTCCAAACCAAGGGAGCCTTCGAGGGAGGGTCCTGGCTTCAGGGCTAGCAGGGACCTCTATGGGGATACTGAGGCACAAAGACATGCCCTGTGCCCAGGGTCCCATTCTCCCACCTCCACCCCAAGTCCTGCTCCCTTGGCTCCAGCCTAGCTCATTTCCATGGTGCTATTCTGCCAATTGGATGCCCATCATCCCAGTGGTCTGTCCCTCCAACCTCCCAGGCATTGGTTTCCTCACCTGAAAAATGGATGTTCAAACCCTGACCAGGCTTAGTTCCCAGCATCATTGGGCAACCCTGAAGCATGACCCTTCCTGGCCTTTGCTCTCTTAGGACTGTTACATCCTGGACCAAGGCAGCTTCAGGATCTATGTATGGCGGGGCCGTGACTCCAACAAGGAGGAGAAGAAGGCAGCTTTCAGCCGGGCCGTGGTGAGG
Source organism: Potorous gilbertii (assembly GCA_028658325.1). Classification (NCBI taxonomy): domain Eukaryota; kingdom Metazoa; phylum Chordata; class Mammalia; order Diprotodontia; family Potoroidae; genus Potorous; species Potorous gilbertii. Next base: position 3,523,596 of record CM053772.1, read on the forward strand.
GCCCAAAGGGACTTTCTCTGGGAGTCCCTGGGCAGATATGGGGGCCACAGCCTCCACCTGGAGAGGCCCCCTGCAGCATAGCAGACACCCCCCTCCAGTGTAGGACACAGCCTACTCCAGTATAGGAAGTGCTCCTCACAGTGTAGAAGCCATCCCTCTCCAGTGTAGGGGCTTCCCCTCACCCCAGATCTAGGGCATCCCTGCTCAGATGGGAGAAATGCTGGGATGAATACCCTGCCCTTCCAAGAGAAGTGACTGAGTATTTAGGAGGAACAGATGGGCTGGGCAGGTGTGGGGTGGCGGAGGGGCCGGAGTGGGAGATGACATGCCTAGGAAGGGGCTGATCGGAGGCCAGGGTCCATGCAGAGCTTTGGGGAATAGGAGGATGAGGACCCCACCTCCCACATTCATGCACATCCTTCCTACTCTCCTTTTGCTCCCCCACCAGGGCTTCATTCAGGCCAAGGGCTACCCGGCTACCACCAATGTGGAGGTGGTCAATGATGGTTTTGAGTCCACCATGTTCAAGCAGCTATTTCAGCAGTGGACAGAGAAGGACCAGACAGAAGGGCCGGGCTGGGCTCACAGCCTGGGCAAGACTGGTGAGGGAGGCAGGGGGCCCGGGCGGAGAGGGCCTGGAGCTAGAGCCCAAAGGGTCCTCTGTGCTGAGAACTGTGTTCCTTGGCCTCCATTCCCCAGCCAAAGTGGATCCTGTGAGGTTCACTGTGACCCAGTTGCATGGCCAGCCAGAGCTAGCTGCACGGCAGAGAATGGTGGATGACGGTTCAGGGAAGGTGGAGGTGAGAGGGAACAGGGGGCCAGGGGATCCTCTAGGGCTAGGGAAACCGGGGGAACCTGGGGGCAGGGAACCTTTGGGGCCAGCCTCCTCCTCCCTGAGGTATGCAGAGCACACCCAAAGCAGCTCTGCGCCTTGGACAAGGCTAGCCGATCAGCTATCACTCCCTGTGATTCTCCCCACATGGAGGGGAAAGAGGTCAGCCTAACTCCAAAGCAGGCTTGTGTTTGCTTTGGGAGCCAGCATGAAGCCTGCACTGAGCAAGGAGAGGGCAAGGGCCAAGGGAACACAGGGCTGGTTGGGGAGCCAAGCCTCCCACTCCCACTCCAGGAGCAGCCTGGGACACTGAGGCATCTGAGGCTAGAGCGGGAGATTCGGGGAGAGAGACAGCTGCTGGATTTTTCCTTCAGAGGCTGACATCATTCTGGTCAGTCTCAGGCTGTCATCGCCCCTTGGATCCGTGGCTGTCCACTGCTGGCTGAGCTGGTGGTGGGGGGCGGAGTGGGGGAGGAGGGTGGAGGGAGGAATTTTCTTTTCATTTGTTTTGCCCTGGTAGTGATCTTGCTTTGCTCTTTTCTAATTTTGTTCATTTGAGCTTAAATTCCTTAGAAACTGGAGTTGCTATTTATCTATATTTAGATAGATGGATGGATGGATGGATGGAAGGATGGACAGATAGATGGACAGACAGACAGACCCAGAGAGCATTTGTTAAGTGAACAAAGGGGATATGGAGCCTCCCTCCTAATGAGGGAGCACAGCCCACGCAGAGAGGTAAAGGAAAGCGTGGTGTGGCAGGCAAGTCAAGGTGAAGCTCAAGGTGTGCTGGGGTGAAGGAGAAGGTGAGAATGATCCATCACTGTGGTGATCGGCAGGCAGCCCTGTGTGGGAATGGCGATGGGAAAAATCACCACCACCACCAAAGGAAAAATTCCTCCTTTGATTTGGGGCCTTTTAATTTTCAGACACATTAATTCATGTTTCATTTGGGTATTCCTTTCTTCCTTTCTTCCACTGGAATAGCACTTCATTCCTTAGTGAAGTTTTTAAAGGCAGGAGCCAGCTCAGTTCCTTCCCTTTCTCATTAGCTGCAATTGCCCTACAGCCCCATTTGGCTGCCATCCAGAGATGCTGATAAAGAGTACTTGTGTTACCCTTATCTCTGCTTTTATCAGCTGAGTACTTTAAAAAAAATAAAGTCCTCTTACATCTTTGACTGAGGACCCTTCCTTGACTCACTTTCTTGGGTTGAATCCCTAAATGCACTGATTTGTGATCCAGCAAGCAGTTGTCAGTTTTCTTATGTATCTTCCTTGTGTGCTTAAGGGAAAAGGGGATATCATTTTCCCATTGAGTTTTCTCTGTATGACTATTCATGAATGAATGAAAAAAGCACTTAATAAGCGCTTCCTATGTGCCAGGCCCTGGGGATACAAAAACTAAAGCCAATAGAAATACGGCTAATTCCTTAGGTGGGAGTTCTGGGGACAAAAGAGTCTTAGACAGTATCTTTGCATTTGTATTGTCACTGCCAACCCCAGTGCCTTGTACCCAGTAGGTGTCTAACAGATGCCTGTTGAAGTAAAATTAATTGAATTCAGTACTATAATCTTCTTGCTGTCTTGTCTCTTTCCCCTCTGCCTCCCTCTTTCTGTCTCTGTCTCTCTGCATCTTTCTTTCTGCCACTTTCTCTTGCTGCAAAGTCTAGTAGCAGAGGGTTCTAGATGTCCAGTTAGGAGGGGCTTGGGTAAAGATCTCTCCGTGATCCTCAGTCTCTCAGCAATGAGGAATGAGTCACTTAGAGCCTCTCCAGTCTGGGCTCCATACTATATCTGTAAAATGGGTGTGATGGTACCTAAAGCATAAGAGGGTGGCTCACACCCAAGGGCTGCTGGGAGCATCTAAGAAGCTTGTGACTTGTGCAAGGAACTTATCCTGGTAGTCTTATCTTTTGGTTGAATTTATCACAGTCTGATAGTGAGATATTTACATCTTCTACTACCATTCTCCTCCCTAATTTCCTCTTGATCCTAGGAGCTGCCGGTTCTGCTGCAGACCTCTTAGGTGTGCATAGATTTTAGATTAATTTTTTTTTAATTCATCATAGAACAATGTCTGTTTATCTCTCTCAGTGCTTCCTGATTTAAATTAGACTGTTCAGTGCCAATACATTTCAGCTTGTGGCAAACAGTAGTGTCATAACATTTAAACCAACTTCTCAACCTGTCTCAGTCAGTCTTACTGATCAAACATGGTTCCTGTAAACAATATATTGCTGGATCCTCTTTGTTCACTTCTCTATTTTCTTCTTTATCAAAAAGTTCACTTTATTAATACATTTCATTTTATAATGGTTTGATTTGGTCTTTCTTTCCACGACACTTTCTTAAACTCTTGTTTAATTTACCACCATCTCTCCTACTGTGAGAATCAGTAGCTAACATATGTCAAGTGTTTTACACACTTTAAAGTGCTATAGAAGTAGGATCTGTGTTGTGGGGTTCTGATCACTAGTTATTCATGGAAACTTCACCAAATCACCTGCACATGATCCTTAAGAAGGAAATCCTAGCGGAATCTTTATTTCTGGATAGCTCCTGGAGCAAAGAGCTTAGGGATGGCTCTTTCTCCTTTCCACCTTTTCCCCCTCTTTTTTTAGGCTGAAACATTAAGTGATTAGTCTGTTGTGTGCTGGGAAGAGCCTTGAATGCTTTTGGCTGGTGCTTCATCTGATCAGAAAAGTGTGAATTGTTTCAAGCCCTTGAAACCTGGCCAGTTTTCCAAAGCCCTTCGGAGATGCATATGTCTCTGGGAAAACACTTCCTCTTCCGATGCTGCCTCTTAATTCTGAATTCCAGGCTCTTGCTTCTGAATTTTGTACATCAGATTCCAGTTAGTCCAAAAGCTCTGCCACTCTTGGGTCTGTTTGTAATTCCATCATTTGACTGTGAGCTCCCTAAGGGGAGGGAGACTTTTGCCTTTTATTTTTTTATTTTTAGTAATGCCATGCTAAGCATGGTACCTGGCCCATACATTAGGTGGTTAATAAATGTTCATTAGCTGGCTAACACTGATTGGTATCCCTTGGGGTGATAGTTCTTTCTGTCTTCTTGCACCTGGCGTGTTCCAGTGTAACTCCTGTGTCTAAGAGAGCCAGCGCTAAGTTTCTCAGAGCTGAGTTCTTTGTGTTTCTAGGTTGCCGCTTGTTTTCAACCATTCTTAAATTTTTCTTGGATGATTTTCTGGAATACATTACTTGGATTTTTCTCTGTAACTTTTCCAGGGTGTCAGTGATCTTGAGGCCACTGTATCTTGACCCACCCTCCAGGTCCGTATCTTGGGATCTGCATCATTCCCAATTCTCTGTGGCTGAATTATTTCTGGAAATGGTTTTTCCACTTCATTTCGGTTGCTTCCCAATGTTGTGCTTTGCTTCTATTGAACTTTTCAAATTTTCTATTAGAGTCTCTTTAGCTTTCATATCATTAATAGCCCTTGCTGCTACCCTTTGAAATCCTGTTACACTGTTCGTGATTCGTTAATGGTTCTTTATCCTGAAACATTCAGAGGTTTTCCTCTGAACAGGCTTGCCCTATTCTCCAGGTTAAGGCTTTTTCCCTTGTTCCAATGCTAATCCCCCTCCAGGGAAGAGGGAATGGCACCGGGCCTTTGTTAGTTATTAATACCTTAATGAAGATTAGCCTTTCTCCTGGGATGGCTTTTTGGCTCAAAGGTAGGTTCAAAGTTGTTTCTAAAGGACTGGAGCCCAGACTTGGCTTGAGAGGGGCCTCGAGAAGGGGTGGGGAGGCGCTCCTGGGACCCAAAATCAGGGTAGACTCCACTTTCACCAAGGGAGGCCTCTGATTCTCTGTCCCCTTTTAGAGCTTGGGAAATGTATTAGGAAGCTCGGTCACAGAGAAGAGGGAAACTGGAGAGACCAGAATGGAAGAGGACAGCGGCAAGATTCTTCTCCCCAGGGCAGGAAGAGCACAGACGTTGTGACAGGGGGATGGCCAGGGGAGGTGCCTGTCTAGAGACTCCATCTCAGGGCCATGGAAGAAGCTAGAAGAGCTACCCCTCCTCTGGCACCTGGGTCTGGGAGGCAGGAGGGGAGGACAAAGAGAAAGGGAGAGGTCTGGCCCTCAGAGGCTAGGGGAGGGAGGGCCATTAGGACCACTGACCACCTTGCCCCCTCCTTTCCCCATCTCTGGGCTTCCCAGGTGTGGCGGATCGAGGACTTACACAAGAAGCCTGTTGATCCCAAGAAGTATGGGCAATTCTACGGGGGTGACTGCTACCTGGTCCTCTACACCTACCAGAAGTCTGGGCGGGCCCAGTACATCATCTACATCTGGCAGGTGAGGCTGCCCAGATGGCGGGCACTGATCCTTTGCTCCCCGCCCATCATGCTGGGTATGCCAGAGCTCTGAGATGTCCGGAGGAAAGGCCAGAAGTCTCAGCCCTGTGACAGAGAGGGGTCCTGGGATCCTCAGGGTCTTGATCTGGGCTTAGGGGAAGGAAAAGAAGGTGCTCTGGTCTGGCTGGAGAAGCAAAGCAATCACTGTAGCTCATATGTGCAAACGTGTGCACGTGTGTGTACAAAGTCTGCAGAAGCCTGTTCCACACAGAACCTCATCTGACCCTCACAACAACCAGATGAGGCAGATGCCCCATCTTCTTATCAGCCCCATTTTACAGATGAGGAAGCTGATCTCAGCCAGGTTGTGGGACTTGCCCAGAGACATGCAGCTGGAACATACAAACTGGAGGCACAATGCTCATGCCATTGTGTTCCAGGAAGTAAAAATCGTGCTGGTCTCAGAGTAAGGACATCTAAATCCAAGTACCTAGATGAATGACATTGGGCAAATCCTGTCACCTCTTTGCTACTCCCTTTGAAGGTCTGTGAGAAAAATGTTTTGCCCACCTTAAAGAACAATGGAAAGGGGTGTTCTTATTAGCATTGAAATTAGGGAGGGGCAGCTAGGTGGTGCAATGGATAGAGCACCAGTGCAGTAGTCAGGAGGACCTGAGTTCAAATTTCACCTCAGACACTTGACACTCACTAGCTGTGTGACCTTGGGCAAGTCACTTAACCCCAACTGCCTCATCCTGGGTCATCTCAAGTCATCCTGATTAATATCTGGTCACCGGATTCAGATGGCTCTGGAGGAGAAGTGAGGCTGGTGACCTGCACAGCCCTCCCTCACTCAAAACAAAGTCAAGTGCAAGTCATGTCACCATTTCTCTGATGGCATGGTCTTCTTTGGCAACAAAAATTAGGGAACTATCTGGGTCATGGGCTATGGAAGGAAAACTCCTTCCAAGCAGGAGAGGAGCTCAGAGAAGGGGGCTATCTTGAAAGAGCAGGGAGGCTTCTGTGGAAGAGCTGGGTCCTACAGGATGGGAAGAAAAGGCCATTGCAGGCAGAGCATCAGTTTGAGCAGGGGGCAGTGAATAGACCAACCTGGCTGGAGCAGATGGGTCAAATACTGGAGGAGAGGAAGTGAGGAGGATGCTGAGGAGGAGGGTGCCAGGGGAGGAGGCAGCTGAGGGGAAGAGAAGCAGGTTATAAGAGATCATAGGTACTGGACTGGTAGGGCTTGAATGTTTAGGACATGAGCAAACAAAAAAGGTAGAAAAGAGATGTGAGAAATAGTTCTGATCAGGAAAGAGGGGAAGGAGAGAGCTCCCAGGAGAGGGGAAGGAAGGGGAGGGGAGGCTCATCCAGAGATGGCAAGAGGAGTCTGCCAATCCTCGGCCAGGTGGCAGGCATCCCCAAACCTGCCAGTCTAGGATGGCACCTCCTCCCTCCTCTAGGCCCAGGCACCAGCTCATCCTAATTCCTCTCTTCCCTGCCCTGGGACCTGGGCATAAGCCCACTCTCACCCTCCTTCCTGCCCTTCCTCCTCTTGGAACCAGGCACTGGGCTGTCCTCACTCCTCTTTGTCTATAGGGGCGATACGCATCAGTGGATGAGATCACAGCTTCTGCTCTCAATGCCATTGAGCTGGACCACATGTACCAGGAGGAACCCGTGCAGGTCCGGGTGACCATGGGCACAGAGCCTCGACACTTCCTGGCCATCTTCAAGGGGAGGCTCATTGTGTTCCAGGTAAGGGCAGTGACTACATGGCTGGAAGCACCCTCCATTTTGCCATCTGTCAGGTGACAGATGACAAGTGACATGTTGGACAAGGGGACCTTTGGCCAGTGTCCAGAAAGGGGCAGCCAGCGTAGTGAAGGTCACAGTGTTTGAGAGGCGATGGAAGGCACTGAACTCCTTAGCTTGGAAGAGAGAAGATGGCTAGGCCCAACACCATCTTCCTTCTCAGGGAGCTCCTAGTCTGAGAAGGAGGGGAGGCTCTTCCTTAGCAGGATGGCACTAGGCTAGCCAATGATCAGATCACAGCAAACTAGACTTTGAGCTGGCAGGACCTCAGCGGCTATGTAACCCAATTCAACCCCAGACAAGAATCTCCTGGACCAACAAATGGTCATTGGTGGTGGCCTCTGCCTGCAGGATGGGGAGCTCACCACCACCTCCCTGGGCAGCCTGTTTCCCTGACTCTGGGACAGCTCTCACAGTTAGGAAGCTTTTCCTGTCCTTCCACCTAAACTTGCCTTTTGAATCTTTTCCTCAGTGTTCCTGGCCTCCTCTGAGGCCCCTGAGGGGCGTTTGGACAGTCTCTTGTGGAGGTGTCCCCGAGCTGGGGTTGATGGAGGCTTTGACTATTGTTTTCCAGAATGGCACTAGCCGGGAGGGCTGTGTGGACCCTGAGCCAGGCATCCAACTCTTCCAAGTGAGGGGCACAGATGAATATAATACCAAGACCACTGAGGTGCCCGCCCGAGCCTCTTCCCTCAATTCCAATGATGTTTTCCTGCTAGCCACCAGTCAAATCTGCTACCTGTGGTGTGGAAAGGTAGGCAAGCCCTCCCTGCAAACTTGTGGGCTGGGGTGATGGAGCCAGGGGGAATGGATTAGGCTGAGGGCCCTTCTGACCGGGCTGGTGGAATTCTGGTCATTCACCCTGTATTTGACCAGGCAATGCAGATACAACTTCCTTCCTGTCCCATTTCTGTCTGAGTCCTTCTTGGGTGGGCTTCCCAGGCCCAAGTGACAAAAGGGTGGTCTATATCTTCATCAGCCCAGCCTTTTCTGCCTCAGACCTAGGTGGCCTCCCTTACCCACTTTCAGGGTAGTTAGCAAAGCCTGGGGCATGTTCATTCCCTCTCATCTCTTCCTTGATAGCACTGAGGGATTACCCTTTGGCATCTTTCTGCAGCTGCTCTTGGGTTCCCTTCTCTCAGCTACCTGTGCAAGTGACCTTCTCTTATCTTCTCCCTCTCCTGCTCTCCCTTCCTCCCTTCTCCTCCCTTCCTTTCCCCTCCCCCAGTCTGAACATCAGCCCCTGAGTGTGAATAAGTCCCCAGCTCCATGGCATTCCAATGTTGCGGTCCAGCTGTGGGCTGAGCAGGCTGTCAGGGAAGGGCCTGGAGGGGTGGCATGGGGCTGCTCCTGGGACCCAGGACTGGGGACAGAAGCAGGTGGCTCCTTCTTGGTCTCCTCCAGGGCTGCAGTGGAGATGAGAGGGAGATGGCTCGCATGGTGGCCGACATCATCTCTCAGAAGGACAAGCAGACGGTGGTGGAGGGGCAGGAGCCCCCCAGCTTCTGGGAGGCACTAGGAGGCCGAGCCCCATATGCCAGTGATAAGAGGTTGAAGAAAGTGGGGGTGGGGAAGACGGAGAGGGGAGTCCAGGGGTCCCAGGATTCCAGGGCCAAAGGCAGGAAAGTCCTTCTCAGGGACAGTTGGACTATTGAGAAATCCGCCCAGAAGGCTCCCTTGTTTGATTAACTCCAGTCTTGTGAAGTGACAGCATCAGTGGTATCAGACCTATGTCACAGATGAGGAAACTGAGCCCAAAAAAGTTCAGTGCCTTGTTTGGAGGTCACACTGGAGGCCGGAATGGAACCCAGGTCTCCTGATCTGCAGGTCTGGGTCTCCAGATATGACATGGATCCTCCAATGTCCAGAGGCTCTAATCATACTAACTCTGTTACTCTCTAAAAAGGGCTTCAAAAAGCCCTCTGGGTTCCCCCACCCCGGTGAGAGGGAAGAGGGAGAAAAGGAAGTGAACAAGCACCCTCAGGCATCATCCAGCCACCCATTCAGTCAATAGGTCTTTTGGTATGTTCCCAGTCAAGCATTGGGCTAGCCAACAGGTCAGACCGTGAGGGAACATGACCTTCATCCTCAGGGAAGGGAACAGTTAGGAAGGTGTGTGAACTAGCACAAGAGGGTCTCTTCAGGGTGGGCCTCCAGACTGGGCCCCTAAGAGGAGAGAAGAGAAGCCCTGGAGAAGGGGCCCATGTGCCTGGTATCCAGAGACAAAGTGAGGCTTGGACTTCATAGGAGCTAAAGTGCTACTAGAATGGGGAGACTGAGGCAGGGTTCTGGAGGACCTGAGCCTGGGCTTAGCCTGACAGCAGTGGGAGCCATTCAAGAGAGTTGGGCAAGGAAGTGACTGACCAGGCCTATAGTTCAGAAGGAGGATAGCCTTGGAGAATGGGCCTGGAAACACTGACCTGGGAGACCTGTTTGGCTCCAGCCACAGTCACTTCACTGTCTGGGTCTCCATTCCTCTCTTTGTGAACTGGGGGCTGGGGGGACCCCTACAGCTTCTCCTTCGGGCCTTCTGTTCAGAGAGGTGACGGAGTGAGCAGAGAAGGGCCTGGCAAAGGGTAGAACAGCTGCCCTAGCTGGAGCTCAGCTCCTCTCCCCCCACCTCCCCTAACCTCCCCTCACCTCAGGATCGCCAAGGGTCCTTAGGTCTGGCCTCTCTGAGTCCCTACAGAGAGATGAGGCCAGGTCCACTCCCCTAGGACCCCAGAGCCCTAGCCCACCTGCCAATGAGATTGCATCTCATAGCTGACCCTGCTGGTCGCATCTCTTGGGCAGACTGAGGGAGGCCTGCAGTGAAGGTCAACAGGAACCTAGAATGGAGGGCTTCCTGGAGGGGGAGCCAAGTTTAGAGCTTCGGTTGGAGGAAGAGGGTCCAGTCTGGCATGGGGGAAGGGCCAGCAGAGCCTGTTAGGGGTGTGTCTACATGCCTTGTTCCTCCTTTCCCTCTGACTGTCTGGTGCTCTTACCTCTCCACCTGGCCCTTATGGACCCAGACTCCAGGAGAAGACCTCCCACTACCAGCCCCGCCTATTCGAGTGCTCCAATCAGACGGGCCGATTCATCATGACCGAGATCATGTTTTTTAGCCAAGAAGACCTGGAGCATGATGACATCATGTTACTGGATACCTGGGTAGAGGTGAGGCCCCAGAATGCCCTTTTCTCCTCCCTTCCCCACCCCTCTTCCTCTGCTCCTATTAAAAGTGGTGGGCCATCATGGAAAGAGCCCTGAATGTGGGCACACCCTCCATGGGAAGGGACCCCCTCCCCCATCCCACCCCACCCAGCTACATCTGAAAGGTGATGGAAGCCGGGCACCAAGTGGAGGGAGTGTGAAAAGCTGACTCCACCGAGTGAGAGCAGTGACAGAGGCACTACAGGGATGAAATTCAGTGAGCGGACAGCTTTCTTTAGCATGGGCTATGTACCAAGCCAGTGCTCAGCTCTGAGGCTACAAGAGCCAAAGCGGGCAATATCTCCCTCAGGGGGTCCCCAGGGACAATGACTGACAAGCGCAGGGTCAGTGAGGGCGGGCCACAGGGCATTGGGCTGACTCATCCTTTCTAGAGACAAGCAGAGTGTTGACCTGAGTCTAGTTCTAACAGCAAGAGATGGAGGGTGAGGGCAGCCAGAAAGCCAGCTAATAACAGCCCAGGTAGAGGCTGCGGTCTGGGCGGACTGGCCAGGGACTGGCTGGAGGCAGGGGGCCAGGAATCTGTGTTCACTCCTTCCTGGGCAGGAGCATCAGAGCTGAGCAGGCTCTGCAGGCCACGGTTCAGAGATTGCAGCGGTGGGGCAGATGGAAAGAGGCGGGCGGGGCAGGTAGGATGGGGATGAGCCTGGTGACCTGAGCCCAGCCAGGCCAGGCCTAGTGGTCAGGGACAAGAAGCCAGGGACCTGAGGCCTGCCCAGAGGGTGGTAACATGAATTTAGGCTTCTGATTGGTTTTGCTTTATTGGGGAAAGAGGATAAAAGTTCACACAGAATCGCTGTGGAAGGTGGCTGGGATTATAATATCTGGAATATAGGAGGGAGAAACAACTGAAGGACTCCATCTTGACTTTGCTTCCATTTTCTCGCCAAGATCAGGATCTTGGGTGGGGAAAGTTCTCAGATGAGCTGTGAAGGGGCACCCCTAACTCCAGTCTGAGCTTGGCCTCCAACCAGCCAGTGGCTTCACCCCTCCCCAGTGTTAGAACCCCTCTGCCCCAACCAGGGAGAGCCACGGAGATCCGGGGGAGCAGTGAGACTGACTTCTTCCATCTCAGGTGTTCCTGTGGATTGGAAAAGAGTCCAACACATACGAGAAGAAGGAGGCCGTCACCATGGCCCGAGAGTATCTGAAGAGCCACCCAGCAGGCAGAGACCTGGCAACCCCCATTGTTGTGGTCAAGCAAGGCCACGAGCCCCCCACCTTCACTGGCTGGTTCAGTGCCTGGGACCCCTACAAGTGGAACGTGAGGCACAGTCAGCCCCCTCCCCCGCCTCTGTCCCAGCCCCCTCCCCCATCTCCATCCCCAGCCCCTTCCTAGGCCCACTAGGCCCACCCCTTCCCCTCTTTCTATCACCTTTGCTTTTCTCCCTCCCTGTCCCTGACCCTGCTGGTTCCCCACCTTCCTGTCCCATCCCATCTCCATCCTGACCTCAGTCCTAACAGCTCCCCCACTTCAGAATGGCAGATCCTACGAGGAAGTAAAGGACAGCCTTGGGGACATGTCAGCCATCTCTGAGATGACCATGGTGAGTAACTGACCTGAGTGGGCTCTGAGTCTGCGCACAGACTTGGTGACTCTCCCCAGGCTGACAAGTTTGCTGGTCACAGATGGGGCCTTACTGGGTCAGGCCACCTCACTACTGGGTAAACTGAGGCAATGGAGGCCCAACTCAGCCAGCAGAGAGCCCAGTATTTCCCAACACTGGCCCAGGCTCAGGCTGGGCATGTGCCCTCTTGTTTGAGTGAGATGGGGGGACATCTTGCGGGCGTGAAGGGGAAGGGGCAGCTGACCCTCCCCTCATATTAAGTCATTCCTGGACCTTCCCTGTCCATGGTCTCATGTGATCCTCATAGTAGCCTGGTGAGGCAGGCAGGGCAAGAAGCACTTGACAGATGAGAAAACTGAGGAACAGACTTGAAGACACACTTGCCTGGCGAGTGTGAGACAGAGGCAGGCTGCAGGGCAGGATCCCGTCTCCCAGTGTGGCGAGGACTGAGGCCTGAATGCCCTGCCCCACAGCCCTGGCCCCTTCCTCACATGTCCCTCTCCCCAACCCCTGCCAAGGCTCATCTTCTCCTCTCTTGCGGCACAGGAACTCAACAACATCAACTTGCTCCAGTGGCTGTCGGACGAGCACCCCAGCGCCCAGGGGGGAGGCGCTCCTCCTGGGGGAGCCCCTGAGCCTCTGAGCCGTGACCCCAGCTCCAGCTCCAGCAGCCCCAGGAGCAGCTACTACAGCAGCAACAGCAACTGTAACACCAATGACATGGCCCTGGTCCCTAAGTGCCCTGTAGCAGCACCTACTGTGCTCACCACCATGCCCACTGTGCCCATCCCCCGGGAGCGCCTGATCAACAGGGCTATAGAGGATCTGCCTGAAGGGCTGGACCCATCCAGAAAAGAGGTAAGGGTGGGGGCAGGGGAGAGGGTGGCCTGTATTTGTGGCAGGGCTGTCTAATGCCCTGGCACTCAGAACACCTGAGCGAGGCCAGACTGCACCTCACTGGCTGTGTGGTTTTGGGCAAGTCCCTCTTTGAGCCTCACTTTCCCCAATTTTGAGATTACTATAAGTAGAACCCATCTCCCAGCGTTGTCATGGTCAGCCTGTAGACAAGGGAGGAGGCAGAAAGGCTTCCAGGGCAGAGGCCATGCCACAACTCAGGCCTCGCTTAAGGCCAGGGACTCTGATCTCCCTCCCCCGGTGGGAACTGATTGGCTGTGGTCCCTCCCTTGACAACTAAGCAGCTGAGGGCCCAGGGAGGGGAGGAAGCACAAGCAGTAATAGCCCCCCATCCCCAGGCAAGCCCCATTAGTGGGATCAGGGCCCTGGGCAGGGGGAGGAGAAGCACTTCTGTTCTAAGTGCCTACTGTGTGCTCTGGAGTTACACAGATGACAAACACCCTTCCCTTGAAGAAGTGGCATTCAGCATGGCACATCCAGAGCAGACACAAAGGGGTTCATGGGGTGGGACAGGGGTAGGAAGGTCTTATGACCAAGGAGGGATTTGAACTGCACTTGGAGGTAGAGGTTCCACGGTCCAGCCCGGGCAACGAGTAGGAGGTGGGAGGGGGACCAGCTACTGGTAAGGTGGACCGTAGATCCTAAAAGAACTGAAAAGGTCCTAGGTCCTTGAGGGGCTGGCATTCTGGCTTGGTCTATGCTCCCGGCATGTCACTTTGGGCAGAGCTGGCCCAGACCAGAGGATGCAAAGGCCTGGCATGGACGGCTGCCCCCGCCTCCAGAACTCTCCCCAGGTATGGTCCCCCTCCCCTCTTCAGACTGCACTAGCCGAGCCTGCACCAACCCTCACCCCTGGCACCCTTCTTGTCCCTCCCCCAGTACTATCTTTCCGACACTGACTTCCAAGACATCTTTGGCAAGTCCAAGGATGAGTTCTACCGGATGGCCAAGTGGAAACAGCAGAGTGAGAAAAAGCAGCATGGCTTGTTCTGAGGTGCCCACCAGAGTACTCCCCCACGTGCCTGCACTGCCAACCTGGCCCTGGAGCTGCTGGTCACATGCCCCAGCCCCTGCCCACCCCTTCCTGCTCCTCAAGAACTTCCATTTCAGCAGATTGGAGGCCATGGGGACATTGCTTCTCCCTGGAGTGCTGAATCCAGGGTGAGGGTGATCAGCCATGTCCTTGGGGTACTCTCTGTACTGCCAAGACCAAGTGATCTGTGCTGCCCACTCCCCGCGCCCCATGGGCTGACAATAAAGGCTTGCCATCACCTTTCTGAACGCCACGATCCCCTTCTGTTGGCCTGAAGGGGAGGCTGCCTAAGGGGAGACAGGCCAGGGTCAGAAGTCCCAAACCTCATCCTTTGTGGGGAATGAAGCGGGTCTGTATGCTCCTGCTCACCCAATTTTTCATTGCCACCATGAGAGGGCAGCGATGGAGTGGAGGGTAGGCTAGGTTCTCTGTAGAGCAGGGAAGTGGAGACTCAAGTTACATACACACCTAAGTAAAACTTGAGAATCCTAGAAGGTCAGACCTTGAAGGGGCAGTGTAATGTAGCAGCTAGAGAGCAGAGCTTCGAGTCCAGGTGAGCTGCTCTGAATCTCACCTCAAACACTGGTTAGCTGGGGAAGCCTCAGTTTCCTTATTTGAGAAATGGGCATAATGGCATTCACCTCCTCTTATCTTGAGGATCCTATAAAGCAGTGGCAGTCCCCAGAGGGCTCTAGGGATGTGGGTTGCTCTGCTCTGGTCCAAGTCCCCATTGTACAAATGAAGAGATGAGGCTCAGTGAGGGGATGGGCCTGACCATAAACACTGGGGGACAGAGTAAGGACCCCCTTCCATTGGAGGCCCCAAGCTCTTCCCACCTCCCTATGTTTGATGACCTTGGAAGTGAGTGGAGTGGGGAGGCCCTTTGAGGGTGGTGCTGAGGAGGTTGCTTAGGGAGATGCTGGGGGGGGTCACCTCCAAGTCATTCCTTCTGAATTTTGCAGGGGGGCCTCTATGCTCCGCCTCATTTTCCTCAGTTTCCCCTAGGCTCTCCCAGCAGAGGGTGGAGCCTCCAGGATGAGCTGGAGGGGGCACAGCTGAGGTTGGATTATCTGTAGATCTCCCCTTTTCCTTGGCTGGTGGAGGCAATGGTAGCTGGTGGCTCATCCCATGAATCTCCAGGACCACCCCTCAGCCGGAAGGGCCTCAAAGGGAGGTCCAGCACACCAGGTTAGAGATACCCAGGGACTGTTCTGGCAGGATGGAACTGAATGCAGGCAGCAAGGGGGAGAGGCTCTGCTCACTGGAGCATGAGGTCATTCTAACTTTATTAAAGCCCAAAGCCAGCGGTGTCCAAGCCTAGCAGCGGTTGTAGTGGAACTTGGCTCTTTGGAATTCATTGGGATAGAACTTGGACCTGAGTCCAGGGGACATCCTTGTTTTGGCTCTTCCTGTCCCCCTCCCCTGCCCCAGGCCCAGAGACGCCTTCCGGGAGGAGGTGGTCAATGCATCTGAGGGAGAGTGTGTGGATCCTGGCTGGACATGGAGGTCGGGATGTCACCCAGGATCAACCAGAGCAGTGAGACTCACTGTGCAGCCTGAGAGGGATCCCCAAGGTCTAGTTTGCATCCCCACACCCCCAGGGCCCTTCCAATCATTGTCAGGACCTAGCCAGGTACATTTCCTTCTTCTAGCCTCCACCTCTCATTGGTCCCAAGAGGGCCCCAAGTGGGCAAAGGGCCGCTGGTTCTTTGCAAGTCACAGCCTCTGGTCACTCCTAGCAGAGAAGCCATCCAGAAGCCCCTCCCCCCACACTAGTCCTCGGTGTTAATCTTCACAAACAGCGTGGCTGATGGATACTGGTCCCCATTCTTGGACAGGAGGTGGATGTGGCGGTAACCTGGAGTCAGGACACAGAGAAAGACCCAGTCACACAAAGAGAACAGAGAGGCAGAAAGAATGAGAAAAAGAAAGAGAGTTGGAAGTGAGGGGCAGAAGACAGTGGGGAAAAGGAGGAAGAAGGAAGGAGGAAGGGAAGGAATCCAGGTGTGACTGAGCACAGGTCTAAACTCCTAAATGACTCACTTGGGAAAGTTGGGCGGTTCTGGACACTGCCCCAGCACAGGACCAACGTGGCCGTGTCAAGAGCCTCCTGCTCAAAGCTCCCGTCCCTCCACCATCCATTCTGTCCCTCTCCCACTACTGCTTCTTTCCTGTTCCTCCCCTATGTAGCCTGTCAGAACATACTTGCTCCGTCTCACCCATTAAATTGTGAGCCCCTCATATGCAGAGCCAAGTTCTAGGAACTCAGGAGATGCTTAATAAAGGCTAAATTTAGAGTCTTGGGCAGTAGGTTTCAATCCTTCCATGTGCTGCCTACCAGACCTTGCACAGGTCCCTTCCCCTTCCCTGGCCTCCCACAGTTTCTCCAAGAGTGGGGATGGTTGAACAGAAACTGCCCAGGGGCAGGATGGTAGTAGTGAAAAGGGTGTCTGAACATGTATGAGAGAAGGGCATGATCCCTAGGGGAGAAGCTCAGGAGAACAGATTGGGGGAGGTGAGGGCAGGTTAAGAGGGAAAACTCGGGAGAATTTGAGGAATGGAACATGGACAGAGGGGAACAGGGGAAGGGATTGGAGGGTGGACCTCAGGGGAGAGAACTTGTGTGAGAGCAAACTTAGGGCAGGGGAGAACTTGAGGGTGGTAGTGGGGCAGCAATCTGGGAATAAGGGCCTAGAAGTGGGGGCACCATCTTGCCAGTCCTTGTGACCTTGAGTACTTGCGCCCAGGGACTCAGGCTCCAGGCCCTCACCTTTCTTGAGGCTGAAAAAGGGGATGGTGCATTGACCCACGAAGTCATTCTTGGAAGACGCATCGTAATCTTCCACCACAAACCTGACCAGGGCAAGCTCAGGGACGTCCACCTCAAACTGGAACTCTTTGTCCCACCTTGGGTTGAAACCTGCAGAGGAGCACAAGAGGGCACAGGATGAGGGGGACATAGGGAAGGGGAAAGGACAAGGGGTCATTCTGTCCTTCCTCCAGTCTCTCAGCTGCCCCTTGCTCTATGTTTACAAGGACACATCCTGGCTATGTGGCCTGAGTCATTGACTTTTTTGAGTAGAGGGGAACATTGCCCTTCTCATGGGTCATAATGAAACATTGCCAAAAGGGGAGTCTTGAGGTTTGAATCCAGAGGGGATCACTACCCCATCACCCCATCACTTTCACCCCAAGATTACTGCAACAGCCACAGTAACCACACAGTGACTTGCTCAAGGGCAGGGATGTTGGCTTGGGACCTAAAGCCTTTTACAGATATGATCTCATGGGACCTTCCCAGCAGCCCTGACACGGTACAGCTGAGATGATAACGATCCCATTCTGTGGATGGGAACATGAAGGCTCAGACCATTTAAACACAAGCATATAGTGAAGGGAGGATGTGCACATGCCTAGATCCCTATAGCACTCGCATGTGCACACACCCATACAACACATACACACACACACACAACATACACACAACACAAGTACGTCACACACACAGTCTTTGGATCTGACACTGCCTGACCCCCGCTTCTCCCATGTCTTTCCCCAAACCAGCTGACCCAACATAGGGCTTCCAGCTTTCCTGGCCTGGTCCTTCTGAAGCCTCCCTCACTGCCCTGATCAGCCCTCAGGAGCCGGGGAGCTTCAGCCAGCCTGAATGAGTCACTGAGTCCAGTCCTAGGCCCCTTCCAGGCCTGAGTCTGTGTAACTGGACCTCCAGGCCCTTTAACCTCTTGGTCACCTAGTCTTCCCCTGGATGCTCTCCAGCTTACTAGTGCGCTTCTAGCCCCATGGTGCCCCAAGCTGAGTGCCCACTGCCCCAGAAGAGGCCATAGCCCCAAGGGACTTGCCCCTCCCTCCTCCTGGTCTCTCTAGGGCACTGGGCCCCAAAGATGTCCTAGCCTAGGCCTTGGGGTTGTTAGCACCTCAGCCAGCCCTCCCTATCCCTGCCTGAGCCTGTACTCACCATTGTTGCTCACCACCACGGTCTGGAAGCTCATGTTATCCCGGGCAACCCCATGGATCTCCACAGTCACCTTGGGGTCCACAATGGAGTTCTTGCTCTTATTCACTTTGGGCAGCTGCTGCCCAGAGATGACCTGGATGGGAAAGGAGGGTCAGGAATGCTAGCCCAGACCACTCAGGGATGAGGGGAAAAGGGGCTCCAGGAACCCAGAGCACAGAGAAGGGCAGGGAGTGTGCTCAGAGCTATTCCAGAGAGGCTAATGGTGGTCAGAGGGAGAAAGGTCAAGGCAGGGGGAAAGGCCCCTTGGGAAGATGGGGCAGGGCTGGTCAGGGCAGCCCCTAGGCCATGCTTCTTACACAGCCCCCCTACCCGAACTCGAAGTTTCTTCGGGTTCCACCACGGCCCTTCAGTCACAGCCCGAGGGTTGAACTTGGAGGTGGGGTCCTGGAGGAAGGCAGGCTTCAGAACGTAGCCAGAGAACCCATTGTCTTGGAAACGGCCTTGGTATAAATCCATCTCCATCCCTGGCGTCTGGAAGTTCAAGGCCACTAGAAAGAGGAGGGCAAAGACCACCATAAGGAAAGTGCCTCCCTGATTCACAGAGTTGGAAGGACCTTCAAGGTCGCCTGGTCTGACTTCATTGTCTAGTAGAGGAAGATCAGCCCCAGGGAGGGAGGGGTCCACAGAACAAGGAAGTATTCGAGCTGGGATGGAGCCTCAGGCCTGGAGCACAGTGGCCTGGCCCCCCGGTCACCAATTCAGCACCCTTGCCACTGACCTCAGACTCCAGGCCCTCAAGGGGATCCTGAGGGGGAGGATGGCAGGAAGCTTGGGGTCCATAGAGTCGGAGCTTGCTCAAGTCACTCACCCTGTTTCCCTCACTTTCCTCATCTGTCAAAAAGGAGAAATAACACCTGCTTCCCAGGGCTAACATGGGAGTAACTTCAGATGCTAAAACATCAGCTCCCTAAATGCTGCCCGATATCATGAGATCTGTCTGATGAGGGCTTCTCAGCCCCCTTGATTCCAGTGGCCACTCAGCATCTCCCCTCTTGTCTCTCTGGCCTGCCTCCAGAGGGGCCAGGACAGACTTCCCCAATGACCTGCTGTTTACTTAGTGGTATCCATGTTGGGTCAGTCCTCCAGGAGAGGGCCAGCTTCTGGAGGGCAGTCCTGTTTCCTTTGGCCTCTATACCTCCAGAATCAATTCTGAGCCCTCAGTGAGAGAGCTAACATGAGTTAATGAAATAGAAAATTTCCCTCCAGGTTTCAGTCCTTCCCTCTGAGGAATTTAAACTAGGCCAAACTTCAGGTGCTGTATTTGGGGAGAGGGCCCGGGGGGACGAGGCAGAGGGCAAGCTTTCTCTTTACACAGGACAGCAGCCTGATTCACTGTGCTTCCTCCAATCAGTTCCATGGCCAGTTTCTGGGAGCCCTCTCCCCTCCCATCATGGCCCCCCACAGGGGATGTGATTCCCTCAGCTCCAGGCTAGGAGCTTCCCCTTCCTTTCCCTCACCAATCTGGCAGCCAACGTTCCACATGTCCACAGGGTTGTAATTGGAAGAGTCAGTTCTCCAGCCAGCAGGGTAGGTTCGACTCAGATGCTTGATGTTATGATGGATGAAGCTGTTTGCTGGTTTAGAACAAAGACATTCCCTCACACCCATCCCACTGGCACCTCCGGCCCTAACAGGGAGATGGGACCTGGCTGCTTCCACAGCAACAGCCCCCGGAATGGGGAAAGCTGGCCAGTCAGAGGCTGCAGACCAGTATGAATCTCCAATCCCACCTGACACACATCTCTTTCTGAACTTTCCAGCCTCTTTGCTCTCTGCCTAGTCCCTGGGCCTGGCTGAAGGTCACCAATCAACCAGATGAACTGGGGCATAATCCTTGGAAGTCATTGAAACCCAGGCTGCCAATCCTGTCTGCTTCCACCCCCTTCATTCCCTCTCCCCACCCCATGTTGGGAAAGAACTAGCTAGATCCCACAAGTCGGAGGCAGTCCTAATTCAGAAGGGAAAACAGATGACTTCCATGGGTGCAGAGACCCTCCCAACCTGTAAGCCAATCATGGGTTGGGGGGGGGCTCTGCCATTTATCTCTGTGGGACCCTGAGCAAGACCTCTGTACTGGCTGCCCCTGTGGTCTTCCTCTGGACCAAGTCGGGTGGACTCACTGACTCTGCCACCCCTTCTGTGAAATCAGACGTTCCCCTGTAAATCACAGCTAAGCTCAACTACCCTTGAGAACAAGGGTACTGTGCCCGGAGACTCCCTCTCATCTGCAAGGAAGTCTGCATGTCTTCAATGACACTGGGCATTTCTAGAGAGCTTCACAAAGCATTACAAAGTACTCTATACACACCATCTCTCTTGAGCCTTATGACATTCTGCAAAACATATTCCAGGTATTAAGATACCCATTTTATAGACAAGGAAATGGAGACCCAGAGAAGTGACGTGATAGAATGATGACAATGATAGTTAGCAAGAAGGCAGAAGGGGTTCTCTAGGAGAGGGTCTCTGACTCCCATTCTGGTGAACTCTCTCCCACACTGGGGAGAAGCCTTCTTGCTGGGACTAGGGGAATCTCTGAATCTTGCCAGACAAAGGTCCCACAGGCCCACTTTAGGAAAGATCAGGGATGCCTACATATTCAGTGAATGAAGGCTCCTCTGCTAACCTGATGTAGAACTAGGTCTCACTTAGGTTTAACACGGCCCCTGCAAGGTCAGCTACAAGCCCCATAGTCTTGTCTACCTTCTCCCCTCAGAAGTAGCCAGCCTGAATCCCAAGGAGACAAAGTAGTAGATCCTGGGAGTGAGGTTCGCCTACGGGAATCCTTTTCTTTTGAGGGAGGAAAGGCTTTGACACAATTTTGACAGTTCCTGCTTTGGGGATCTATAACCCTCAGTTCCCATCAAGCATGCAGGGTTGTGATGGCTCAAGGATGTATTGAAGTGGGATGCTGGTTTGTGGCTAAGTACCCGATTCCTGGGCCAGTTTGAGAGCTCGAGTCTCCGCGAAAGAAGACATCTCATAGAAGGCAGGGTGATGGAAGCCTTCGAAGTGAATGCTCTTGCAGTAAATGACCAAATTGGACAGCTCCCTGGCCAACTTGAGCTTTTCATTCTGGGAGGGGGGAAGAGTGATGGAGACTCAGAAAGGATCAAGAAATCCAAAGAAATGGACAGACATAGAGACTGGGGGAAACATGGAGATGGAAGGAGAGACAGAGAGACCAAGAGCAGGGGTGCCCACATACAGACCAAGGAAGAATAGACAGACTCAGAGATTCAACAGAGAGAGAGAGGGAAAGAGAGAAAGACAGAAAACCAGAAGACATGAAGAACATAGAAAGCTAGAAAGATTCAAGGACTGGGGAGAATCAGAGACAGGAGGAAAAACAAAGACACTGCAAACAAAAGGGGATGGGGAGGCTCAGAAGTTCACACACAGGGAACAAGAGACAGGGAGAGACAGGACAAGAGACACCCAAGGACAAAGGGACAGACAAAAAGGAGATACGGAGTGGGAGCTGCTGAGACTGGGCACGGTCCTAGAAAACAAGGGCCATGAATGACCACAGAGCTGCCCTTTGCAATGACCTGACCTAATTACCTCACACACATGCACACATGTACAAACATGCACACACATGCACTTACAGATGTACTGTCCTGCACTCACACACTTGCTGTTCTTGGTTCTCCTTCCCATAACCAGTCACTGCTCTTGAGTTAGAGTGTGGGGACTGGGGGAACACAGAGACACAGAGACAGAGAGACAGATGGATGGAGCCAGAGACAGGGAGCCCGCTGCCTCCCATCCCACCAAGTGCTCCCTACAGCCAGCTTCTGCTTCACTTTCATCTTCACGGCCTCGTCCTCCATTTCGGCAGCTTCATCCTCATCTGAGACGTCGGCAGAGTCTGAACCCCCCGGATTGGTGAGCAGGCCCCCCAGCTTCTTTCCCTTCACCAAGACCTTCTTCTTTAGTTGCTGGGGATGAAATATGGGGGCTCAGGCTTTGCCCAAGGTGGCACCCATCACACTGGTGAGGTCAGAGACCACCCCCCTCCATGTCCACCCAGCTTGGGGAGGATGAGGTGACCATCCAGGGTCCCCTGTGGCCAGAAGAGTCTAAAGATGAGCCACAGGTTACACCTCATGCCTCCATTGTTTAGCCTGTGTGGGTGTGTCTCCCTGCTGCAGGGACTACATGCCCATTGCAGGTGCAGAAGGAATGTGGCATATGGAGAAAGTGAGGACCTTGGAGTCAACAAGACTTCCCACTTCAGACATTTACTAGCTGTGTGACCCTGGGGAAGTCACTCCTCCTCTCTGAGCCTCAGTTTCTCACTTTGTAAGGCAGGGATCACAACAGTATTTGCTCACAGGGTTATTGGGAGGATCACCTGCCCTAGCATGCTCAAAGCACTTTGCAAACCTTAAAGCCAAATGTCCGCCTCATGAGCTCGAATGCTCAGCCTGGGGGGCTGCTGAGCAAAGCTCTCATGTCTTGGGGTCCCAGGAGCTTCACCTTCACCTTATCCTCCCCCTTTGCCATGGCCAGGTACTGAGAACTGTGCCAAGTCAGCTGGCATATCTGCTCGGGCTTCCTGTTCCTAGACACAGAGTCAACACAATTTCCAGGGAGGAGGAAGATGGAGAAAGCCTTGGACTTTGAGTCAGAAGAGACCTGGGTTCGAATCCTGGCACTACCACTTACCGGCATGTTCCTAAAGCCCTAGCTTTCTTGTATGTAAAATGGGAAAAATAAGAGCCTTTTCTACTGCAGGTCATGAGAGAAATGTGAAAGAACTGTAAGTCATAAGGGTTCTCCTCCTCCCCCCCATACCCCTCTGCTCTCCAGGGCTCACCTCAGGGGAAGGGAAGTCTGTCACTATGTCATGCAGGGGCTGGTCGAGCAGTAAGTCCCCCAAGATGGTGCGGAGGTGATGGGCCATGACTTTCTGCTGCTCCAAGCTGCAGTGGTTCTCTAAGGAGAGGATCACTGGGTAAGGTGACACCTGTGGGAGAGAGCCATGCATGACCACCTCCTCTAGGAAGCCTGCCTGGCTGACTAGGATGTCCTCCCAGAGCAGGAAGATGGCTCCATATGGACTCAGGAAGTCAGTGCCTTTGTCCTCCTCCTACTCGCCCTCTCACCTTAAAGGCATAATTCTTGATGGCTTTGATGACATCGCAGAAGAGGATCTTGGAGGTGAAGGTATAGCCATGGTAGATGATTGGCTCCATGTTAGGGCCATCCCAACAGTCCAGCTCCACGCACCGACAACCTTTGGACAATGCCCTGGGGACATGTGAAAAGGAGGATTGAAGACTATGGTGTCCTGGGCTCCCTGGGCCTTAGCAGGTCCAGAGGCATCCTCAGGGTGTGTCGCCACAGTGGCCATGCTGCCTACCTCTGCCAGTGACATGAAACCAGTGGCTCCATGAGCCCCCTCCCCCAGGCTCCTACCGGATGTAGGCCTCTGTGCTGCTGGACCCAGTGAGCTGGTCCTCCATCAGGTATGTGTTGTGAGAAGAGGA
Organism: Potorous gilbertii; assembly: GCA_028658325.1. NCBI lineage: Eukaryota > Metazoa > Chordata > Mammalia > Diprotodontia > Potoroidae > Potorous > Potorous gilbertii. The sequence continues at coordinate 3,546,824 of CM053772.1, forward strand.
GATGAGGTAGTAGCTGAGCGGTTGGCTCATGTCCTGGTAGACTTTCTGATGGGCCAGGTTGAAGGCGTCCCCATCGGCAGATAACAAGTAGATGAGAAAGCCATCCTTTGTCATTTGCTTCTGCTTCTTGGCTGTAGGAAGACATGTCCCCCCACCCCCAGCCCCAAGAGAGCAATCAAGCCATGCTCAGCCCAAGCCTCCTCCTGGGTCTAGCCAAGAAGCCCAACCTGGCCTCACTCCCATGTAATCTTAAAGAAGTCATTTCCCTTCCACATCCATGAGAGGAAGGGAGGTCATTGTGACCAGGGGCAATCATTGCCCCCTCTGGGCTTCACGTTCTACCACTGGAAAATGAGGTGAGATGAAAGGATCTCAGTAAAGTCATTGTGGGTTCCCTGGGTCCAAGCAAAAAGACCATCAGACCCCTGACTAATGGGGAGCAGGGGATGGAGCATGCCTATGGTCCCTAGTCTCTATGACTCACCAGCCTCACTGGGCTCATATCTCTGAATGAGGGCCAGGGCCAGCTGGGGCCCAGCCTCCTCTTCCTTCTGCTCCTGCTGTAAGAAGGCTGCCAGCTGGTCCACAGACAGGGCCTCCTGGGAGCCTGAGATGGTCTCAAAGAGTTGATCGATCTCTTCCCTCTGGGTTAGCATCCGGTAAAATGTCTCGATCTCATCGTCCTCCAAGGATTCTGTCCGGGATTTGTCACATTCCTGCAAGGGTTAGGGTAGGTGCCTGGCTCAGAGTCCCCACGAGTGGGGCTCCATGGGCCACGTGACTAAGGATGTCCCACCCAGCCTAGGCAAGAGTTTCTTCCCCTGGGATGGTGAGGACAAGGCAAGCTGGATAAGAGCCCAGACCACCAGGACCTCTGGCCTATGTTTCATGGATGGAACCCTGAGCCAGAGCTCCACTCCTTCATCCCAGGTGTTACCTAGGACTGAAAACTAGGGGGGACTTGTTTGCAGAGCCAGCCCTTGCACAGCCTTTGCTGGAAAAGCTCTTTATTCTTTTGTGCTTGCACTGAGCTTGGTGTTTGTGGACCTCTATGAGGTACACGGGCTCTCCAGGACAAGAGGAGGTTTTGTTATGATCCCTGGGGCCCAGCACATGGTAGGTGCTTTATAAACTGGCTCGGGCTCAGTGGGTGGATATCTGAGGACCCGGAGGGTGGGTCACTCTGTGAAGCCACCAGGCCGTCCATCCCGACCGGAAGCCGTGCTGTGTTACCTTAAAGATCTTCCGGGCGTAGTTGTCATCCAGCTGGATGTTCACTTCCTTAAGGAAGCTTTTCAGCTCCTTGAAGCTCATCTTATTGTCTTTGTTCTTATCTGCCTTCCGGAGACACGAGTGAATCCAGCTGTGTCCAGATGTAAGGAGAGGACAAAGGGCACTTGAATGCTGTGTCCGAAAACCTGGGCTTGAGTCCTGGCTTATCGACTCAGCCCTGTGTGACCCTGAGGAAGTTCTGCAGCTCCCTGGGGCCTTTGACCCCTCATCGGACCCCCAAGGGCCCTCATATCTGGGCATCTCCTACCTTGAACCTTCCATGTGCCCCAGGACCCAGGAAGAATGAATATGTGTATGTGCATCTGTATATACATGTGCAAGACAAAGAGACAGAAAAAGAGAGATGAAAAGAAGAGATGAAGGGAGCTGGGAGGATGAGAGAGAAAGAGGGAGTGAGGGAGGGAGAGAGAGACAGGGAGAGAAGGAGAGGAGAGAGGAAGGGAGGGGGAGAGAGACAGACAGACAGACAGAGCACTGGGGAGTGGGGACAGAGGAGGAAGCTGGAGCAACCAAACATGAGGCCATTTTCCAAAAGGGAAGGGAATTGGCGAGCTATAAGCCAGTGTGGCCCCTTTGGTTCCTGGGAATATCCTTGTCGGATCCCCTGGAAGGAATCACTAAAAAGCTGGCTGTCCCACACCAGGGTTCAAAGATCCAGCATGACTGCATTAAGCTCAGGCCCTGCCAAGGAAATTAAACTAGTGGAGAGGAAGGGGAAGGTTCTGCTTCATCTCAATTTTTGCAAAAGGTTTCATAAAGTGTCCAGTGTTATTCTTATGGTAAAGATACCAACAGCACACATTTATACAGCACCTACTGGATGCCTGGCCCTGGGCCACATGCTTTACAAAGACCTTATTTGACTCTCATAACAACCCAAGCAAGTAGGTGCTCTTGTTATCCCCATTTTACAGTTAGGTAAACTGAGGCATCTAGAGGTTAAATGACGTGTCAAGGTCACACAGCTAGCTAGCATCCCAAGTTGGATCTGAGCTCAAGTCTTCCTCACTCTCGGCCCGGCGACCTGTCCACTGCACCACCTTGATGCCTTGATGGAGAGTGGTGGACAAGACTGTAACACAATTAGAATCACGACTGGCTGAATGGCTGGCTAGATTCAAGAAGTAGTCATTGTGGCCTCGATGTCACCTTGGAAGGCAGTCTCCAGCAGAGTACCCCAGCAGTCTACACTAGGTCTGTGCACTTTCACCGTTTTATTAATGACCTAGATAAAGGCACAGATGTCTACTCATCAAATTTGCTCATGACACACAAAATTGAGAAGGCCATCCACAGAGGAGAGAAGGAGCATCCAAAGGAGTCTTGCCAGCCTAGAGTACTAGACTGAACCTAATGAGATGAAGTTCAATAAGAAAAAATGCAAAGTCTGACACATGGGTTCAAAAACTCAACTACACAAGAAGGAAGGAAAGAAACCTGATTAAGATAGCAGTCAGTCTGAAAAAAAGATCTAGAAGTCTTGGCAGGCTGTAAGCCAAGCATAAGTTGCGTTGGAATGAGGCAGCTAGCTCAGTGGAATTTTGTGGGAGAGGCTGCAAGCGATGACCCCTGGGCACTCTGCTCTGGTCTCATCCTATCTGGAGTATGATGTCATGGTTCAAGAAAAGGAGGCGAGCAGAAGTGGGGCACGCTCTGGGTTTGTATACTGTGGGGGGAGGGGGTTGCTGAGGGAATTGGCTAGATAAATAGCAGACCCACACTGTGTTCAAGTGTTAGAAGAGCCAACAGAAACTTCCTATTTGGTTCCAGGGACAGAGCCAGGAGAAGGATGTGTGTGGAGGGAAGGATACACAGATTTAAGATTAATGTCTGGAAAGAAATCCTAACTAGGAGAATTCTCCCTGAATGGAGTTGGAAGCCCTAAAGAAGTTACGGGAGCCTCTGTCTGAAGATCTCAGAGCAAAGGCTGGTGGAGCAGAGAGCCAGGCTGGACCACTGCTTGTCAGTCACACAAGCCTGAGTTGGACTAGGTGTCCCTCCAAACACGTATGTGCTGTAGCTGCCCATGAAGGTCAGCTCAGAAGTCCACTGAAGTACCTGAGCTTCTCTCCCACTGACGCCCCAAACTGTATTTCTCCAGCTGGCTAGAAGTCCACTCTCTCAACTCCAGGGTGGCAGAGGTGGCTATCTGTGCCTTTGTGCCCCTGTTTGTAGGCACAGTTGGACCTGACTGGGCCAACGTGGGAGCCCCAGCCTCCTCCTCCACTGGCCCTGTCTTGCCTTCAGTACCTGCTATTTGTGATGGCCATTTTTATGGAGTCTGATGCTCTCCAGTGGGGCACCTCTCTGGCCTGCCAGGCTTTCTGCTTCTCAGCCTAGCCCAACATCTTGCCCATCCAGACATGAGCCCCCCTTCTCCTGGTGTCTTCTTCTGTTCACTGCCCCTCATTCTCATCCCATGGGCTCAGTCAGCCTGGGGCTTTCCCAGGAACTGCAAAGGTGCATGGGAGTGCTCCCAGGGGATTTGAATTCTCTGGGGTTCTAGTTAGTGGCTCTGCACAAGATAGGCATGAACTCTGATTATTCCTTGGCCATTTCTAGGCTGACATTCTCACAGTGCCCCTCAGGGACATCCCTGCCCATCAGCTCTTACCTCTCAACCCCTGGGCCATAGTGCCCCAGTAGGGGGCAGGGTGATGGGGAATGGGGACAGGAGGACCCCACCTATAGCAATGGTGTCCCTGGGCCTTCCCTCAGCCTCTCCCCCTTCTACCAGGTGGTGGCCCCTCAGCTAAGAGGATACTGCTGGAGCTTCTGCGTCTGACTCATGGAGCCTGCATGCACAATGATTTTGCGCAGACCATCCACCCAGTGCTGGGCTTCCACCTCTGACTCTGCAATGAGGTCTAGGTTGCTTCTCTGATCCTTGAAGATGATGGAGAAACACTGGTGTTCAGGGGCATCGCGGGCAAACTTCTCCATGCCCTCAGTCTGGTGGCCCCACCGCACCTCCTGGATGTCCTCGATGGAGACTGGAGACCCGAGTGGGGGGGGGAGGGAAAGTAATTAGAATACCTTAGGTGCTCCCCCCAGGGTGTTCACCCCCAGTTGCTCCCAGCTTTTGTTTCCCAAAGTTCTTTCCCAGTCAGCACCCAGCCTTGACTTGCCCCACAGAGGAGGGAGGGAAGAAGTATCTATTAAATACCTACTATGTGCCAGGCCCTCTACTAAGTGCTTTACAGAAGCAACTTTGTGTGATCTTCACAACACTGGGAGGTAGGTGCTAGTATGATATCCATTTTACAGTTAGGAAAACTGAGGTAAACAGTGGTTAAGTGACTTGTCCAGGGTCACACTTCTAGTAAGCATCTGAGTCTGGATTTGAACTGTGGTCCAGCACTACCCACTCACTTAGCTGACTTGAAGGAACCCAAGCCATTGTTTGGACCTGTGCTCTTCAGTCAGCCTTCTCAGGTTCTGAATGGGGAAGAGAGGAGGAAGAAGCCAGGACAAAGGGGGAACAGATGGCCCTTCTACACAAAGGGCCTTCTGTTTGTAGAGGTTGCTCCCATATTCCCATCAGCAGACTCTGGGATGGGGGCTGAGCCCACAGGAGAGGGGCAGGGCTACACACAATGTCCAGATATCTGCCCACGTGGCCCTCCTGAAGGGGCATCAGGCCCTGCTTGTGAAAACAGCAGGGGTTGGATGGGGAACAGGAGGAAGGGAAGGCACCCACCAGAATCAGACAGTGACCTGAACTTCACTGAGTACGTGCTAGTATTGAACTGACAGAGAGTGAAGAAGAGAGAGAGAAAGAAGAAAGCGGAGAAAGAGAGTGAGAGTGAGAGAGACAGAGAGAGAGAGACAGAGAAAGAGAGGGAGAGAGATTGTGTCCACTCTGTGCAATGATGTATCTAAGGCAGGGAGGCAATGAGTCCCGAGGGAGGCTTGGAGGGCCCAAGTGGAAGGAAGCCTGGTAATCAAATCGGCCTCAGTTCCTCCATCCATAAAGGGGGCCATTATCTGAGCCCCAAGAAGAGAGGCTGCAGGGCCTAGTCACAAGGGGAGAGCTTCGCAGATATGCCCAGTGACACAGTCATCAGGGTCTGCACCGTTTCTGCCAGTAAAGAGCAGGTAGTCAGTGAATCCAGCTTCTATGGAGAGCAGGCATCTCTTCCAGCTAAGGAGCACCTTTCCTGTCACAGAGCTGCCCTCCTGCCCAGACAATGTCCACTTCTCCCCCCATGCCAGGTGTGCTTGGAGCCCACTGGGAAGATTCTTTGCCCTAAAGGAATGTAACCCCCAAGACAAAGATTGTATATGCCCAGCCCCCAGCACCCTGACCAGTACATAGTAGGTACTTACTAAATGCTTGCTAAGCCTGATTGTGTCAGGTGGTAATCTCAGCTCTCAAACCTGCTTATCCAGTCCTAACCTCTCTTTGAATCTCAACCTGAAGCTCTTCTCCCCAAACTCTGCCTTCCTCCTAACATCCCAATTACTGAGGAGGAGATTGATCTCTTCCCAGTCACACAGGCCCCCAACCCAAGCACTGCCCTCAACTCTCACTCCCCTGCCCCCCAATCCAACTTTTATGACATCTTTTGTATACACCCCCTCCTCTCTTCTGCCCCTGCTCCCACCCTGGCACAGGCCCTCACCACTCCACGCCCAAACCACTGCAGCAGCTGTTAGGGATCTGCCCCATCCCCACTTTGCTGCCAGCATGATCTCCCCAAGCACAGAACTGACCATGTCACCTCCAACTGACCATGTCACCTCCAACTCCCCAAGTAACCCCAAGCCCCTATCGGTTTCCTCCCCCACCTCCACCACTCTAGTTTTCTCTTCCAAACTGCAGCACTAGCCTCCCTGATGTTCTTCAGACTCAGATGGTGCCCCCTTTAATCCCCTACCTCACTCAGAAGAGACCAAGTCGAAAGGGCCATGGCCACTGCTGGCCCACCAGGAGCTCCTGGGGATGAGGAAGCCAGTGTCCCTGGATCAAGGACAGCCCTGAGGGATGCTGGCACCTCCTCTGTGTTCTCTGCCTCCTGGTCCCTCCACCCCCTTCTAGGAGGCCCCATTATAGAATGGTGGGATCTCAGCCCTCTGATGCCATCTAATGCAAACCCCCATTTTACAGAGGAGAAAACTGAGGTCCAGGCGAGAAAAATGACTTGTTCCAGATCACACAAGTCACGCATCCAAGGTGGGATTTGAATACAGCTCTTGTGACTCAAGTCAGTACTCTGTCTGCTGAGCCATGGTGAGCCTGTTACACAGTCATTAAATGCTTGTTGAACTGAATTTAATCTCTCCAGGTGTCGCCAATGTCCTTTCTAAAATGTGGTGCCCAGAACTGACCACAGGACTCTCAGAGGGGACCTCAGCAGGGCAGTAGGCAGCACAACTCTCACCTCCTGAGCCTCTCGAGGGCCTCCCTGCCACAGAGTAGCCCCCAGATCACTTTCAGAAAGACTTGTAGCTAGCCACACCTCTCATCCTGCCCTTGGGAAGGTGGTTAAATATAAGACTTTATATCCAGCCCTATTCAATCCCATCTCATTGAGTTTGATCCACAGCTCTCACCTATTTGGGTCACTTTGAATTCTGCCTGCCACCCAAAGTGCTAGATAGCCCTCCCAGCTTTGTGTCCCACACAGCTGAGTTACCTATTTCAGTGTGCTAAGTCACTAATTTAAATGTGAAACAGCACAAGGCCAGGCCCAGTGCCTTGGACCACTCGTTTGTCTCTGAGTACAGTCATTGACCCAGCTCTGAATGCATCTGCCTGAACAATCCTGTGGGTCACCTGCCACCTCCCCACCAGGCTGAGTTACCTATTCCAGTGTGCTAAGTCACTAATTTAAATGTGAAACAGCACAAGGCCAGGCCCAGTGCCTTGGACCACTCGTTTGTCTCTGAGTGCAGTCATTGACCCAGCTCTGAATGCATCTGCCTGAACAATCCTGCCATGGAGTCAGCTGCCATGTCTGGGGGCCTCTCCTGTCCTCCTGGGTGTTGCCTTGAGGGTCTTAGAGGATCCTTGGTCAAGTGCTGTACTTGGCAGTGAGAGCACCCAAGAAGGTGGAGGAATCTGCCAGTCGGGCCTCCCTTCTCCATCATTTTCTGATAATCTGAGACAGAGTGGGTGGGCCCCACCCGCAAAGTTCATACCAGAGTGGAGACAGGGCCAGCACAGAGGGCAGGTGCCGTGGGCTTTAGCACCAGAAGAGACCTTAGAAATCACCTTGTTCAACGCCTGCATTTCATAGGGGTTACTCAGCAACCACAGACACGTTCGCCCTATCTAGGACTTAGTCTACCCATGGAGTTCATGGAGCTGAAGAAATACACTAATGATTTATAAAGGAGGATGAATATTTAAATGCACATCCTGAGCCCTAATCTGAGACTTTGTGAATGACCTTCCATTCCGGGAGTGGAAATGTGCCCCAGAACCCTCTTCTATATCCCTGTGCCAGGGACTGGGTCCCAATCCCTACCCAAGGCTTAGCACTTCTATTTCCCAGGAAGGAAGAAATAGAGGCCTTGCCCTCTCCCCCCTGAAACAGGCTTTGTCCTGTTGGCAGCCCCCTTTCTGGTCCCTCCCCCTCTCTCCCCAGCACAGAGAGAATCCAGATGCCCTGTTTCCTTGTTTTCCCAGGCAAAGTGATAAGGCCTTCCTTTGTTGCCCTAGAGTCTAGAGGGGAAGCAGGGAAGGTGATAAACTGAGGGGCTGATGAGGCATTCTCTCCTGCTAATCTCCCCTTTTCCCTATCACTGAACTGGGAACTCCCAGAGCAACACCCCTCCCAACTCTCTGGTCCCACCACAGATAGGTGTTCTGAAGCTGGGCCAGGGTGAACGATGCACCCATGGGCACCCAGCGAGAGCAGAATGATGGGACATGAATATGGGAGGTGGGGTTGGGGAAGGTCAGGAAGAGGGGCCCCCTTTCCTAACCCCCGCCTCTCTCAGGAGGCCTCCAAGTCACTAGAATCTCCAACTGCACCTCGGTTTCCTCATCTGCAAAATGCCTGGAGAAGGAAATGGCAAAGCCCTCCAGGATCTCTGCCAAGAAAACCTCCAAAGGGGTCAGAAAGGATTGGACTGAACAACAATCAGATCTCTGCACATACATGAGTTATCATGTGGAAAGTGCTCTAAAAGTGCCATTATGCCTGATTTCCCATACAAGTATGAGTGCACACAGATTCTAAACATAAACTCCCTGCTGTGTGAAGTAACGTGCCTCTGGCCAGAAATGGAGCTCATCCCCCTGCAGAGAGAGGGTTGGAGGGCCAAGCCACCTCTGTCCCTGTCCGCCTTCTTTCTGAGCTCCTTTGCTCTGGGCCCCTCTGGCACGGGGAGCCACATCCTGCTCAGCTGGTAAGGCCTGCCCTGCAGACCTTCCCTGGAGGATGACAGTGGCTTTCCTGCTTACTTGCTGGCTGTGCTCCCAGATTTCATTGTTACGGGCTTGCCCCTCTTTATGGAAAGAGCTTGGGGTAGAGGGGAGGTGATGCCAGCCCTGCAACTCTGTGCCTTAGCTTGACTCGACTTCTGCTGGCAAAGCCAGGCAGGGCGAGTGTTCAGGTACAGCTGAGGCTGGAGTCCTTGTTGCTTGGCCTTGGCAAAGTCATTGCCTGTCTGGGAGCCTCAGTTTCCTCATCTGTGCAATGGAAATAATAGTACCTCCATGACTAACCTTACCGGATCAGAAGAGACTATATGTGGGAAAGAACTCAGAAACCTTGAAGCACTCTAGATATGTGGGCTGCTCTGGGTGCCAGGTTGTCCCCTGGCCCCCATCAACCAGCAAGCTCCCCAAGGGAAGGGGCTGATCCTGGGAATTCCCAGAGCTGAGAGTGTAGGGCTCTGCGCCCCACAGGAATGAGTCAATAAGCACTGGGGAAATGAGTGAATGAATTGCAGCAGGGCAGGCCACTTCTCTGGGCCTCAGTTTCCTCATCTGTAAAATGAGGGGTAGGCGTCTAAGGACTCTTCCAGCCCAAAGTCAAGGACCCCCACCATCACCTAGGTCTTTTCCAGCCCAGGGCTGAGGATTCCATGATGGCTGACTTTTAGCCTTGACCCAGCCAACTGACCATAAAACAGCAGATGTGCCCCAGGAGTGCCCTCATCACCCACCCCCACAAGACTCCTTCCATTTTTAAACATGTGCCTCTCACGGGAGTGATACATAACCTTGAAAGAGCAGGTTCAGCTTTTAGAGTGCTCAGGACTGTGGGGCCTCCTTCCAATTCTGATTTTTTTTCTACATTCCTTCTGTCTACCCCACCATGACTTGAGGCTCAGGGAGGCTGCACTGCTTGGACCAGCCCTGCCTCTCCTCTACCTTCCTTTGCCTAATTCCCCAACTTAGTCTCTCTGGGAACTCCCAGCTTTGGTAAGGTCTAAGAGCCTAATTGCAGCTAGGCCAGGGGTCTGAAGCCCATTGTTCAGATCAAGTCACTGAGGCACTTCCTCTTCTCTCCTCTCCATTGACACTATACATGGGAGCCTTAAACTGGCAGGGGAGGGACTGGAAAGGGGAGTCCAATCTGGTAGGGAAGGGACGGGCAGCAGCCCTGGGTAATCTCGAATCTGGTGATATCTCTGAAATTGCCCCAGGTATAAGAAGATGGAGGGGGGGCAATTGGAGAGAGGGACTGAAGCAGGACCTGCCCACTGGGAGGGGCCAGTTCTCCAGGACTGGCAGCCCTCTGCCCTTTGCACCTGTACATGCCAGAAGTCAGACAGCTTTTCCTTCAAAATCTTGTCAGTATTTGTCTAGGTTTATGGGCAGGTACGGGGGCAGACTAGGGGAGGGAGAAGACAGGCCTCTGGATCTCCTTCTACCCCAATGTACCCCCTGACCTGCCCCTCAGAGCTGGAAGGCTCCACTCTAATCTCACCACTCTGCTTAGGGAGCCAGAAGACCCCAGACTCTGGGCTCACACTTCCTTCCCACCCTATCCCTAGTCCCCAGGCTTCACTCTTCTCCTTTGGGCTGGAAGCCAGCTGCCCTGGCCTCAAAACTGCACCTTCTGTGGCCCAGGGTTCTGTATTCTGTAACTCCTCTACACATCCCACCACCCAGCCAGGGAATGTTGTCCTGCTGACTCAGCCTGTCACCTGGCACACAGGGTGGGTCCTGGCTGGGCAGGGCTGATCAGAAGGTAGCAGTAGGTCCAGAGCACTGTGTCTTCTCCACCCTCAGAGCCAAACCCTGCAGGGATGAGGAGGACACAGAGGTCCCCAGGGCTTGGGACACAGGCCGGTGTAGTAGGATTTCAGAGGACCTGGGTTGGAATCCCAGATCTGCCTCTATGACCTAGGCAAGTCCCATCATTCCTTGGATCATGTGAAAGGTATGGCCTAAATGGCCTCTAAAGCCTCCCTCAGCTTAGACTCTACCATCCTATGACCTTGAGGCTTATCTGTAAAAGTCACAGTAGATCACCAGCCCCTAGGTCCATTCTAGCACTACTTCCATGACCTCATGGTCTCTCTCAGACTCAGTTTCCTTATTTATGTAAAGGGGGGGGGTTGTCTCTTCCAGTTCTCAACCTAAACCCCAGGCATCTTTCTTCTCCCCAGGCTGGCACTAGGTCCATCATCACTACTTCTGAATCACTTCCAAATTCCATTAACTACCCTTTCATCCAGACCACCTCTTTGCAGGGACTGTGAGGCTCCATCAAATGCCCTGCTGAAATTCCCACCCCAGGTTTGCTCCAGGTCTCAAGCAGTAAGAGGCTGTCTCCCCTAAAAGGGAAAGAAGATGAGTCTGGCAACAACTGCTCTTGATCAGTCAGGGAGCATTCACCAAAGGCAGGTTGTATGCCAGCCACTGGGGAATATAAAGGAAAAGCCCCTGCCCTCAAGTAACTTGTAGCCTAAGGGGGTGAGGAGGGACATCTGAAACAGAACATCCCAGATAGATTCAAAGTGGCAGAAGGGAGCTGGGTGGGGCGAGCACTGCCACTGGGGCTCAGTGGTGACTGGACCTGACCTGGTGTCACATTATCACAGCTTCTCCTGATCAGGGTGGTCCCCTCTAGAATGAGCCAGAAGCCAAGTGATACTCATTGGCCTATGGTTTGGAGGTTCGACCTTCTTTCCTCCTTTTTTGTTGTCCATTTCTCATCAGCTATGGTTCCAAGGGCAGAAGCCCAGTTTCCTCATTCCACTGGAGTTATCCACCCTTGCCTCTCTCTTCACCTCCCTTAGTGCTCAGCCTATGCCCCTCTCATAGCAGAGATTCCACAGACAGCCTGCCAGAGCCTATAAGCAAGCACTCTTGATCTGGTAGAGCCCCCAAGAGAAAGCCTGCTCTTAGACCCAGGTCAGCCCCGCCAGATCTATCCAGCCCAGCCTAGTTCAATCCAGCCCAGCCCAGCCCAGCCCAACTCAGTACAGCCTAGCCCTGCCCAGCCCAACCTAGCACTACCCTACCCAGCCCAGCCCAGCCCAGCCCAGCCCAGCCCAGCCCAGCCCAGTCCAGCCTAGCCTATCCAAGCCCTACCCAGCCCAGCCCAGCCCAGCCCAGCCCAGCCCAGCCCAGTCCAGCCTAGCCTATCCAAGCCCTACCCAGCCCAG
>CM053772.1:3559191-3586953 GCA_028658325.1 Potorous gilbertii
CCTATCCAAGCCCTACCCAGCCCAGCCCAGTCCAGCCTAGCCCTGCACTGTCCAACTTGGCACTACCCAGTCCTGCCCTGACCAACCTGACCCGCCCAGTTGAACCAATCTTGACTCACAGAGCTGGGACTCTGGAGAACGCATCATTTTCTTGGACTCTTGCCAGATGGTCTTGCAATCTTCCTGTAGCTTGTAAAATCTGTCTTTCCGCCATGAGCTGGACTTGACTTTCTGGAGCTGGGAACCTTTCAGCAGAAACTTCAAGTCACCATCATCCTGTAGACCTGGGGCAGGGGGGAGATTGAAGGCAGGATTAGTGCACAGTCTCCTCACTTGGCCCTTCAACCACCCTCTGTGGATGTCCCTGTCCTGCCCCAGCACTTCCTCTAGGGCTGGCCCCAGCCCCCATGCTCCTTGCTGCTCAGGTCCTGCACCTTCACTCCACCCCTGGAGCGGACAGCGGGATCCTGGCCGAATGTCCATCTCCAAGTTCTCCCCTCAGTGTTGGCACTTGACCTATGGCCTTCCATGGTAATCACCCTACTATGAGATTCTTGTACACCCTCCAGGCTTCAAGTGAGACCTCTCTTTAGGACTTTCTGTTAAGGGTCTGCACCTAATCCAGAGAGATCTCCCTCCACCATGGTGGATGACTAAACATCATGCAGCTGAAGAGCCCCCTCAGGTTCTCCAATAAAGCCAGGCCCAAAGTGGGTGGGTGAGTCACGGAACTGTCAGAAGGGGGACTCAGTCCAGGGCTTCTGACTGGAGGCGGCTGGCTCGCCAGTTCGGTCCTCCTGTCCACCTCTCCCCCTGTATGCACATGGCTGCCAGAGCCCTTAGGGCTAACCCTCTTCACCAGTACCACACCTGGATTTCTGCCTGGTCTTAGGAGATTCCTCCTCAGAAGTCCTCACACTTAGCTTGTCCAAAGCTCACTCAATATTCTCACAAACCTGCTCCTTCTTCATTCATTTCTATCTCTTTCCATTCTGTTCAATTCAACAAATATACAATAAATACTACATGCGTGAGGATCATTCACCAGGCCCCCTGTCCTCATGGGGCTTATGGTCTGGAAGGGAGCTCTCACATAAACACACACACACACATGCATGTACATGCACACACGTACACACACATGTGCACACACATATAATTCTAACACAAAATATTCTTAAATACACCAAAGAGGTACAAAGTACTTTGTATGATCTGAGAGGGAAGGTTTGTTACCTACTAGGGAGAGATGTCAGAAAAGACTGTCTGCTGTTTGAGTGGAGTTTTAAAGGATGGGCAGGGATTTTACAGGTAAAGGAGGAGAAAGACATTATTCCAGACATCAGGAACTGCATGAACAAAGATATGGAGGAAGGAAAGTATGGAGTGTGTCCCAACAATAGTGCATCACATGGTTTGGTTGGAGCATTCCTCAAGAGGAATAGTCAGCTAGGGTTGAGAAGGTGAGGTGTCATAGGACAACAAGGGGTGTGAATGCTAAGCAGAGAGATCTGAAACTGACTCAGGGACCCTAGGGAGCCACTTTGGAATGGGGCAGGTATGAACTGGGAGGACTTCTGACTAATGTGAAATAAAGAGCAAAGGGTGGAGGGAGCGTTCGAAGAGGTACAGTGGGAGGAGCCCTCAATGTGGCACCCAAGGACCTGAGACTTGGGAGTGTGTGTGTGTGAGTGTGAGTAAGAGTGTGTGTGAGTATATATGTGTGTTGAATGTGTGTGTGTGTGTGTGTGTGTGTGTGTGTGAGAGAGAGAGAGAGAGAAAGAGAAATTCCCCACCCTTCCTCCTTGTATTTTCCTCCTACAGGCTTTCCATCTCTTCTAGTTTCTGACAGCCGACTTTCCCATGAAAACACCCCATCCTTTGCCCCCTTCTCTCGCCTCCCAATCCTTTCCATTCCTGGGGCCAGCAGGAGGTGCCACTCCCTACTGTTGCCCATCCAGCCCAGCCTCAACACTCTCACAGGACTTTTAGATCTTGATGATGTTACTATCTGTATTTTTGTCTCTGTCATGTGTTTTCCTTCAGGTCACTCACTCTCCCTAATTTCTCAAGGAAGTGCATATCGGGGCACAGCCCTTCTAAGGGCGGCACAGTCCATAGAGCACTAGGCCCAGAGCCAGGAAGACTCTTCCTGAGTTCCAATCTGGCCTCAGCCTGTCACTAATTGTGGGTCTCTAGGCAAATCACTTCACCCTTTTGCCTCAGTTTCCTCATCTGTAAAATGATCTGGAAAAGGAAATAGTAAATACTCTAGTATTTCAGCCAAGAAAATGCCCAATGGGGTCATGAAGAGTTGAAGAGTGGAGGCAGTGGTAGCAGCCACCACTTTTCTCTTTACCCCAGCTCTGCCCCTATCTCTGGTAACTTCATTATTCACATTCCTAACATCCCACGACCTCCTCTTCAGTTCCCAAGCTCCTGGAGTCACCTCCAGGATGGCCACACCTGCTGCCCTGCCCAGAGGCTGACTAGCTTTCCTCCTTCCATCCCTCCCACTTTTCTTTCCCTCCTCCACTCCTCAGGCACCTACTGTCACCTCCTTCCATGACGATCAGACTCTCAAGCTTTCATTGTCCTCCCAGCATATTTTAGCTCGGCTCTGACTTCACTTCCCTCCTTTTAAAGCCTTGGTCCTATTGCCAGCCCCTTCAACACCCAAGGGTCATCCATCCTTCCACTGTTCGGGCCAAGCTAATCCTCAGCCTGAGATCCCCACCACTGACCCTCTCTACTGTGACTCCCAAGCTGCCAGGCGCAGCCATGAGGCCAGGCTGATGAAATTCACCAGTGCAGAGTCCAGTCAATATTGCCTTCACATGTGCCCCCAAATCTCTGATTTCTCTGATTTCTCCAATTTCTATGTGACTCTGGGAACTCCTCCCCAGTTCTGAGGCCTGCCTGACTCCCTCTCAGCCTCCCATTCATCTTTTTTTATGATATATTTGGCAACACACATGAACATTTCCATACAAAAAGAATAGGAAAAGAGGATTGCGTACAGAATGACTACTACATATAAATTCATTTTAAAATTATGTAGTAAATAAATTTAAATTATTAATATATAATGGCATATTCAATTAATACGTAATATTGAACATTACAATGACCACAAAGTCCAGTGCTATGTTCCCTGCTGCAAGCTCTGCATTACCTTGCTTGCCCTATCCCTCTTCTCTTCCATAGTTTTTGTTTCTTTGACATTCTTTTCTGCTTTTTCCTTTTTATCGTTACCCGTAACCCTCCACCCTAACTGCTGACTCCCCCTCCCAATAAAAGTCCTCCCTTAAAACACACATAGCTAAGCCAAACAAATTCATTCATTGACCACCCTTGAAAATGTATGCCTTATTCTGCAGCCCTAGTCCACCACTTCTCCTCTAAGAAGTACATGATCCTTCAATCAGTAGGTCAATAAACATTTATTAAGCATCTACTAGGTTCCAGGCCCTATGCTAAGCATCGGGGATACAAAAGACAGTCCCTGTCCTCAAGGAGCTCCCAGTCCAATGGGGGAGAGATTAAGCAAAGAAATCCATCAAACAAGCTACAGAAAAAAGAAAGAGGCAAGGATTAGCAGGAGAAGGTGCCAGAACTAGGGGATGGAGGAAGGTGGGATTGCAGACTTCAAGGAAGCCCGCAAGTCAGTGGTCAGAGTGGAGAAGGAAGGTCGGTCCAGGTCTGGGGGGGAGGGATGATCAGAGAGATGGCCAGAGGTGGAGGCAGGGTCCCTGGATGGAAGAGGGCCTGACAGGAGGGCACGGGGGCAGGTTCAGCAGGGCTGTGGACAGGCCGAGGGTTACTGAGGTCCACGCTTGGGCCTTGTGCTGGTTGGAGAGCACAGCCTCTCCCTGACAGGACCACTTGCAATGAGGGCTGGCATATTCCCTCCCTGGGCAAGGCCTCCATTCTCTTCAGTTTCTCAAAGGAGGTGGGGACATTTCTGGTCAAGGCAAACTCCTCCCTTGAAGCCTACTACCCTCTCCTTTTTCATCTCTCCTTCCCATTGTCTACAAACACCCTAAAGAAACTATTGGTTGGACTCTGTCATCCCCTCCCCTTAAGCAAACATCCCAGAACTCACCCCCCTTTCATCCTATCTCAGAGATTTTACTCACTGTTTGATCTTGGGTAAGTCACTAAACTCAGCTTTCTCATCTTTAAAGTAGGGACAATCTATCTCACGGGACTATTGTAAGACTCAATAACCTATCATCAGCTAATGTTTGCTTTTTGTGAATTTTAGGAATGAAAAAAGGGGGATCCAGGGATGTGGGTGGTATTGGGTAGGGGCTATTCCAGTGGCCTCAGAAAGGATACCAATGCACATTTACAGACCTCAGCCTTGCAAAGGGTTTCACAAACATCTGTTTCAACCTGAATCATTAGGGAAAGTGGGGTGTGTGTGTGGGTGGGAGAGAAGGCCTGGCTTGGCCACTCCCAAAGGTGCCCAGACAGCACCCCTTCCTGTAGAGGACCTTCCCCTTTTACAAGCCTCATTACAGCTTCAATTCATTTCAACAAAGATTTACCCAATGATACAAAATTTAAATATGGCCTAATCCCTGCCCTCAAAGAGCCTCCATTCCACCGAGGTTCCATTCCTGAGGGAACAGTGAGGTTACAAAGTATAGACCCCGCTTAACCTCTAAACCTTTAAATGAAGAATATAGGACCCTTAGACCAAGAGCTGAACAAGGCCCTTCAAGTCATCAATCCCAACCTCCTCATTTTACAGATGAGGAAACTGAGGCAGAGAAAGCCCCAGAACTAATAAAGTCAGGCAGGTCTGACTCCCAGTTCCATGGTCTTCCTGCATGTCACATTGTTTCTTTGACATTCTTTTCTGAAGAGGGAATGAGTTCCTGTAGGAGGGAGCTGGGGCATGTTTTTACAGGCAGCCAGAGATGGACAAACAAACCTTGCTACTTTGATTAGGTCAAGGCCGGTTTCATTGTGCTTTCTCGTTTTGGCACTGACTCGGGCCAATCTCACCTGCTTCAGTCAGGCCGTGCTCATCACATAACTCTGACTGTGACAGATGAGGGTCTACTGCTGAAGGCCTGGGAGAGCAACCAGTCCAACGCAGCAAGCACCTAGCTGCCCAGGGATTTGACACCTAGTAGACACTTTAGTGGAGCAGCTAGGTGGAATGTCAGTCTGGCCTCAGAGATTTCCCAGCTGGGTGACCCTGGGCAAGTCACTTCACCCCATTTGCCCCACTTTCCTCATCTGTAAAATGAGCTAGAGAAGGAAATGCAAAGCCCTCCAAGAAAGCCCTCAAAAAGAGTTCATAAAGAGTCAGGCTAAGATGACTTAACAGTGACAATACACACTATCTGGGGCCTCAGATAACCTAACCAAAGCACAGCCTCTGGTGCTCATATTTTGAAAGATGGAAGAAAGAAGAAATGAATATATTCTTCCTTTCAAAAAGGAAAGAAAAACAAAACACTTCCTTCCATCAGGGGCTCGGCCTTCCCAGAGGGTGGGAGAGGCAGCGAGGTCCAGGGGAAGGTCTGGAGTCAGACAGACAACCAGAACTCAAATCTTAGCTTAGCAACCCCCTGCCTGAATGACCTCACCTCCGGGCCTCAGTTTCCTCATCTGTAAAACAAAGCATGTTGGATTGGATGGTTCCCGAAGTTCCTTCCTGCTCTAATTCTCTGACTTCACAGAAGAACAGAAGAGGGATGCCTGGGAAGGGAGGCCAGGACTCCAAAGGGAAGAGGTGAGAAGTCCTGACCCACTGGTCCAGGTGGGAGAGGGGCTGGGATGAGGGCAGGGAGGGGTCTCCCAGAGGAAATAGCTCCAACCTCAGCCAGGCACTAGGTTTTATCTCTGAAGCCTTTCCTTCCTCAAGGGAAGGACTGGAGCCATCCCCTTCCCCTCAGGGACAGATAAGAGATGGGGAGGAGCTCGGCGGCCTAGACCCAGCCTGGAGCCGGAGAGACTTCCCCATTCTCACGGATGCTCTTGGTCAACCAAGACCCCCTCCTACAGGGACTTGGAGCCAGTCCTTCCCCCTTCCTGAGCCTCAGTTTCCCCAATAGTCAAAAGTGATTAGGCTGCCGATCTCTATGCATCTGGACTTCTAGCTCTAAAATGCTAATTACATGGGAGCTGAAAGAATCTCTCCCTCCCAGGGACCAGAATCACACACTTTTGAGAGCTGGAAAGGATCTTGGAGCTGTCTAGTTCAAACTATGTCTGAAAAAAAATCCTCACTCTACCTTTCCAGAAAAGAAGTCATCTTGGTCCCCTCGCTGGCCTCCATTTCCTTGTCTGTCAAATCAGGCCTGCCATCTAAGGGGTCTTCCAGCCCTCCATTTACCAGCCAGCTTGGGGACCCTCAAACTGTCTTTCTGCAATATCCCCCTCCTCTTGCATCTTCCCTCTGATGTGCTCCCAGACTCAAGGGCGTGCTTGGAAGTGTTTAATAATCAGCTCTCCAACAAATGTACACAGGACACCCTCCAGTTTGGTCAGCATTATTAATACTTCCACGCATTCTGAAGACTAGACAATCGAACACACAATAGATCTGACGCTATTTGGAGCATTTGAGAATTTCCATGTGTGAATGTTCATGCTGACCGTTCCACAAATCCTGGGGCCGCACTCCAGCAACCTTCTGGTCCAGAGTCTTGTCTTCATGAAACATTGCCAGTTCCCACACCCAGTCCTCATATGAGGAAGTCCAGGGCAGAGAGGATCAATCTGTCTTCCTTGACCTTGGAACTTGACTGCCTTCGAGGCTGGCAGAGCCCAGCAGCCCCGAATCAGCAAGGCTGACCATAGACCAGCTCTGCCCAGAGTAGTTACCAGCTGTCCTCGCCTGAGAAGGGGTTTGGGCCTCAAAGAATTCCCTGGAATAGACTCTTGACTTCCATAATGCTACTGCTAAGTATCAAGAGGAGGGAAGTCCAGTGGTACCCCAGCACCAGAACACCCAACAGAGAACGACATCCTTTACCAAGCAGGCCTGGGAGCAGATGGGAGATCAAAGCCCTGTGCTCCTTTCCTCTCCTCTCGCCCCTGCTCCCCAGATCAGAAAGCCTATCTGTTCACACCTGCCAGCTGTTTGCCCAGCTGCTGCCCGGGTGAAGTCGGTACCGAGCATGGGCAATACCATTCAGATGCACTGGGACAAGCCCCTACTGCACCCCCTAGAGCTGGGAACCCTCTCCCTCCCCCTCCCTTGGTTTGCAGGAACTAATCTGCTGCAGAGGGAATCCCAAGGCCATAGAAATGGGATTGAGGGCACTGATCAACAAAGCAGTCCATCCTCCTGCGAACCGATTCACAGGAAGCCCCCATAGGGCACTGCTACATCCCCCAGGCTGGAGAAGGGTAAGGGACACTGGCTGCTCCCCGACCTCCCTGGCTTTGAGATTCAGACTAAGAGGCCAAAATGAGAGAGGAGGAAAATGGGGAAAAAAAGAGGGATATCCCTGGTTTTCAGGCTCACCTTGTGACCTGGGCCAATTTAGAACCTCTCTGAGACTCAGTTTCCCCATTATTCTTAGGAACTATGAATCCTTACTGACAGCCCCAGAGATCAACCAGGCCTACCATGGTCTTCCAGTTGCTCCCAGTGGATCAGCCTCCTCCATCAGACTAAACCTCCCTCCTCTACCTCCTCCTCCCCTACCCTAAAGGACAGAGCTAGGGGAGAGGAAAAGGACCATCAGTAATTACTGACTGACTAACCAATTGGTGAAAAGCAGCTACCTGGCCCCAGACAGGGCTCTGTGGTCAGGGGAGGTAGTGTGGTTCAGTGAACTCAGGATTTGGAGTCAGGTCTACCACTGACTCGTG
Organism: Potorous gilbertii; assembly: GCA_028658325.1. Lineage (NCBI taxonomy): Eukaryota > Metazoa > Chordata > Mammalia > Diprotodontia > Potoroidae > Potorous > Potorous gilbertii. The sequence continues at coordinate 3,567,034 of CM053772.1, forward strand.
GCACTATAACCTCTTTGGGTCTCAGTGTCCTGAACTGTAAAATGAGTGACTTGAGCTAGATAGTAATACATTAGCATTACTAAGTCAGCTGGCATTTCTCTAAAGGCTGGGGCAGCTAGGTGGCAAGATGGATAGGGCCTGGGCCTGGAGTCAGAAAGGCCTGAGTTCAAATCCAGCCTCAGACTCTTACTAGTTGAGTGAATCTGACAGTCACTTCCCCTCACCTGCAAAATGAGGATAATGACAGTGCCTATGTCTCAGGGTTGTTGTGAGGATCGAATGAGATACTTGTAAAGTGCCCAGCACAGCGCCTGGCATGTAGTAAGTCCCATGTAAATGTTAGCTATCATTATCATGACGCAGAGCCTTACTGAGGTTTGTTTCCATCAGTTATCTCATCTGCTGCCTCTCCCAAATCTCTGGTCTTATGGTGGCAGAATGAATCTAGCCACAAATACTTCTCAAGGAACCTCAGCATATAGAGCAGAGTTGACTAGGTCCCTTCTGGAAGGGTGGGGAACTTGACCTGGTCTTCCCCTCACTCAGAAGGAAAGGTAGGTGCCCTCCTTCCTGCTGAGGCTATGAAGGGGCATTAACTGTACCTCTCCCCATTATGACCTCGCTAATAACACCCCAGCCAGGCACGCTCCTCCTGGGCCTCCCACACTTGACAAGAAGCTTGGGGGAGGGAGCCAGGGCAGGAGCCTCCTTAATGGCTGGGTAAGGGCCAGCCTGTGCCCCCGTGGAGAGCCAGAACTCAAATTCACACTCCAGGTCCCCGACTCTCTGAGCCTGGGGCCAGGTCTCTCTCCCTCTTAGCTCACGATGGAAATAGTGAGCCTTGGAAACGGAGTCATTCGATCTGGGCCCAGGCAGCAGGTTCAGGGAGCCATGTACACAGGGGATGGATTCCTAGCGTCCCACTGCATTCATAATGCAAACATGCATGCACACATCCACACGACCTCCCTGATGCCCGCCTGACCAGCCCTCCTAAACTGGAGCCAAAGAGATGGTTTCGAGTTCAATCCTCTCTACTTCCTCCAACCAACCCAAATCCCCTGCTGGGCCATGCAGAGATCACACGCAGGCACATGCAATTGTCCCACGACGCGTACTTTCACAAATGCACACTTATGTGTTTGCTTCTCCCAATTACATGGCTGCTCACATCCCTCCAGACAGGCACACGCACTCTGAAGTTACTCCTCAGACACATGCAGGGATCCAGCCACATGCGTGTGCTGATCGTGGGTGGTACAAATACAAGGTCTCATATGGACAGATGTTCAGTAGACAGCAACGCTGGGGAGATTGCAGTCACTCACAATACACAGAGGCCAATTCAGGTAATCCCATGGGCACGCACACACATTCAGAGATCCACCCAGATGTGGAGAGCTGCACAGATGTTTCCATCCTGTGCATCCATTATCTCCTGCCACATCGAATCTCTAAAGTCCCAGATGGCCAGCTGACTCCAGACCACCGAGGGACCTGTTGGCAGTGCCCAGTGGGGAAGTGGCAGAGCTGGGCAGGAACCTAGGTGTCCTGGCTAGGGGGCGGGGTAAGGGGTCTCCTGAATGCCCTTCTTCCCACGGCAGGGCCCCAGCTCACAACCCCGGGAGGCTCCCAGACCCGCAGAGGTCCCCCAGTCCGCCTTGGCAGCGCCATCCCGCCCGCCAGCATGCACACTACCCAAGTTAGGCGGACGCACTGCCCCGAGCCCCATCCGGATCACTGGGAGGACTCCGGAGGGGTGGGAAGAAGGGATTCTCCCCTCTCCTGCCAGGAGCGGCCGCGATCGCCCGATCTCGTACCCGTCGGTCCGCCCCACCCAGCCCAGCTCCAGCCCGTCCCTTCCAGTCCGGGACGACCCCACTCACCCAACCTCTGGCAGTTGAGCGCTGCCACCTGCCAGCTCTGCTCCCGCAGGAAGAGCTCCCGGGAGCGGTTGTGCGAGGGGCGCCAGCCCAGGCACTGCATGATGAGAGGATGCGCCCGCGGCCCGAGAGCCAGCGGCTGGTCCTGGCACCTGCAGCCTGGGCAGGCCCCTTCGTCTGTCCCACCCCCCTCCGCCTGGCCCCGGACTTGCCAGGGTGGGGCAGAGCCTACCCAGATGGAGGCGGGGAAGGGAAGCCGGGGGTGGAGCCAGGGAGCCGCCCCGCCGGAGAGGAGCAGCAGCCTAGCCAGGCTGGACTGTCCAGGGTCCTCCGAGAGCGCACAGACAGGCAAAAGGAGCCCAGGTCTTGGAGGATGCTACGGGGTCCTCGGCCTTGTGGTACAAGCTCCCTAATGGTCCGGGAAGGAATCAGGCTGGGGCGCAAGGAGGGAACGGCTTGTCTGTCCTTCTGTCTGTGGGTGCCCTGATCCCTCTTACCCAAAAGAGCACTTCTGGTGATGGACAGCGACCAAGTCCCGCCCAGCACACACACACACACATACGCTTACATACTGACATGCACACTCATATGCACACATACAGACTCACACATGCACACACACAGACTCACACACGCACACACTCACATATGCACACACAGACTCACAAACACACACACATACACTCATACATACATACACACTCATATGCACACACTCATGCATACATACACAAGCATACATTCACACATAAATACAAACACACTCATATACTCACACACTCACACCCTCTCACCCCAAACTTCTTTTCTCTAGCCTAAACACACATGTTCATAAAATCTTATCATCTCCTTAGAACTGGGTGACCCCTGAGGTGCCCCATTCCACTCTGTCATTGACAGCTGAGAAAGAGGGACCCTCAGAGAGGGAAAGCAGCTTCTCCCTGGTTACACAGATGCTAAGTGGTAAATTCAGGCTGGGATCCATAGTAGCTGGTCTCACCACACTTGTTCTCCAACTCCCTCAAGAACCTGGCCGGCCACCTTGTTCCCCTGGACTGGTTGACAGTGAACTTCCTAAAGTGTTCCCAACCTCCGTTAGTGGTCTGACCACAGCAGAGAGCGAAGCATCCCCTTCCTCATTCTAGAAACAACACTTCTCCAAAGACAAGGCCAAAGGCTCTCTCCGGTGCTCCCTGCCCCCTGTTCTGGGAGGGTGATCCAGGGCCTTGTAGGACAGGGTTGTTCGGTTGAGAGATGGCCCAGACCCAGAGAAGACCCTGGAATGCTTGTGCCACTGGGTGAAAGAAAGTGCCAGAGAGAAAGTGTAGCAAGTGTAGCCAGAGCATGGTGAAGCCCGAAAGTGAGCACTTCCCTCATGGGAGGAGCATAAAGCTGAGACGGGAGAGGGGAATAAGCATTTGTGAGGCACCTGTCTGTGTGCCAGGCACTGTGCCAAGAGCTTTACCAATGTGATTTCTTTTTCTCTGCACAATGACCCTGGGAGAGAGCTGTATTATTATTTCTGATTTCCTGATAAGGAAACAAGTTAAATAACTTGCCCAAGGTCACACGACTCATGTCTCAGGTTTTCCTGACTCCAGACCCAGCCTCCATCACTGCCAAAGGAAGGGTCCAACCTCAATTCAGTACATCAATGGGGGGCACATGCTCCCCAAGGTCTTGTCCTAGGGCCCTCCCCTTTTCCCTGTCCCCAGTCTTGGGAACTGCAGTAGCCTTCAGCTTCTGTCCTCTCCCCTTGGCGATATTTCCACTCTCGGACACGCGGGTCCTCAGACAATGCTCTGGGAGCAGAGATCTGACCCCGTGACTCTTCTGTGTTTCCTCCCCTGGGCACCAGAGCCTGGTCTTTGTAGCATAGTGCTGCGACTTAGGGTCTTGCGGGACGCACATGATCAAGCATTCACTGGTGCTAAGACTGCCATCTGGAAGAAAGAGCTGGTGAGAGACATCTTCATGTCCATCCACAGTGAGAATGAGTTGGTCTCCTCCTGGAACTGGAATGGCATGGAGGTAAAAGCACTGGCCTCCACCTACGGATGCCAGGATTGGACTCCTGTAGGACCCTGGGCAAGCCACTTGGAGCTTCAGCTCCTCATCTGTAAAATGAGTATGCTAAGGGTTGTGATTGATTCAGAGTACTTATACTTACTAAGTGCTTGGCCTGTGCCAGGTTTTAGGGATACAACATAATGAAGCCTTGGCTATCCTCACTCACATAGCACCAGCACAGGATGGACACCGAGGAGTTGGCCCTGGGAACATCTACAAATTTGAAAGGACTTTTCTTCTCATGCCCGTTCGGGAGGAAAGAGCCTCGTTGGTTTCACAGGGCTTCCTTGATCCATGTGAATGGTTGATCCAGGGGCCCATTGGTTCTTGCAGCTTGGACGCACTTATGTTGTAATGCTATGGGAGCCAGTGACCCTGCTTGGGGATGGAGCTCCCTGAGGGCCTGGAAGCCAGTTTATCTACTCTCTGGGTATTCCCAGTGTTCCCTCCATGTCTTTAATATTCCTGAAAGTACAGACTGCTCCAAGCTCTGCCATCCCCCTCCCTAAAACAGGAAGGGGTAGCATAGAGGAGGGGGAAGGGCTTAGGGATGGCAGCCCCTAGAGCCAGAAGAGACCATTAACACTTGGTCTCAACCACTCCTTTTCACGGAGACAAGAGGGAAGTGACCACAGAGTTACTTGGGCAGGACAGAGCCTGGTGGCCTGGTCTCTGGAGCCCTGGGCCCATGTAAGACTGAGCCTTTCAGCACTAGGATCCAAGGGCTTCTCCCAGATCAGGGAGCTGGGCTGCTCCTCCCCAATCTAGGCTATGATGGTTACATGGAAAAGCTCTTGGCATCAGAGGCCAGGGGTGGGATACCCCACTGCAGTGTGGAAACACTAAGCTGGTGGCTACCAGCTAATCCTTCAAACACCCAGTGCTATGGGGACTCAAGAAAGGGAAACTGGTTTGGGGCAGAGAAGGCCAGGTGAAGGGACCAGAAGTGTGCTAAGAATACTGCTGGGGCACCATCTTGACTGGTGTCAGCTCTCAGCAGGGTTGGGAGCTATGACACTTGGGAGAGAGTATAAGCTCTGTGAAGGCAGAGAATGTTCAGTTGCTAACTGTGTAAACTAGTTATTGGAAACAAAGTATGCTGACTTGAGAGAAGAATTCAGCATCCAGATCCCTGGGGACCAAGAGGGATTCTGTCTGCCTGAAAAGACAAGAGCTTCTTCACCTTCACCCAGGAGGAGGAATGGAAAGGGACATGGAAATTTGCTAAAGGCAAAAGGTAAGCTGTGCCCTAGAGTGCCTTGGCCTTCTCTGCTCCATGGAGGAAAGAGGGTCCCGGGCTGCTCAGGACAGAGAGTGCTGAGGCAAAAGGGGAAGAGACTAATAACTCTCCAGTGGCTGAGAACCATGATCATGAAATTCCTTCCTCCTCTCTTTGTCCTCCTCCCTGCTGGCTCTGTCTCTGAGCCTCTCAGTCAAGTGGTGCACAGTACAGACAACCAGTCTTGTACAATCCTGGTTGGTTCCCACATTGATCAGTTATTGTGTCCTTCAAGCCATTCCACGATGATTTTTTAAAGATTATTTAATTTCTGTAACAACCAATTTCTTAAACAGAAACCAGATTCAAGGTTTTATTTCCAAGATAAATAAGGAACTGATTCCAATTTGAGTAAAAGCCATTTGACAATTGACAAATGGTCAATAGCTATAGATAAGCAGTTCTCAATAGCTGTAGTTTTAAAAATGTTCCAAATCACTAACAGAGAAACAGAAATTAAAACAGTTCCCAGATTGTGCCCCCACCAGGCAGACTGGCAGTATGATTAAAAAATAAGAACAAATATTGGAGGGGCTTTGGGAAAACAGGTGCTTTAATGGGCAGTTGGTGAAGCCGTGAATCTGGAAAGCAATTTGGAACTGTGACCCTAAAGTTCCTAAACTCCCAAAGGGTATACACCCTTTGATCCAGGGTGTAGCAGTACTCCAAGGAGAGCAAAGAAAAGGAGAAAAGGACATGCATGCACACAGAATTTTATAGCAACTCCTTCTGGAGGAGTAAAGAACCAAGGGTGTGCCCATCTGCTGGGGAAAGACCACATACATTTTTATGTAAGAATGTCAACGGTCATAAGAGATGATGAAAGGGTTGGTTTCAGAGAACTGGGAAAGATTTTATTGAGAAGATCCAGGAAAATACAATAACAACACAGTTAAGACAAACAACAACTTTGAAAGACATAATAACTGATCAATACAGTGACCAACCAGGACTCTACAGGACTGATGCTAAAGGGGAGAGATGAACTAAATATGCAGAATGACACGTATCTTTTCAACATGAGCAAGTGGGAATTTGTTTTACTTACTGCAGATGTTTGTTAGAGGACGCACTTTTGTTTTTTCAGAGCAGAGCAGGGATTGAGAAGGAAAAGAAAAGACATGCCTGTTCATTGAAAAATATAACTAAACACTTCTCTAAAATGTCAGTATGTGTGGTAGTTGTAGGGAGAGAGAGGGAGAGAGAGAAAGAGAGAGAAAGAGAGAGAGAGAGAGAGAGAGAGAGAGAGAGAGAGAGAGAGAGAGATTAACCTGAGGACAAACACAGAGGAGGGAATTCTCTTTCCAAATAACCAAGATTTCTCCCCCAACATCTCCCCCTACCACCACCAGTCATCCCACAGGAGACTCTAGAGGAACCACAGGGATGTTATCAGCTAGTAACACTTTAGAAACCACAAAGCAGGAAAAAAGAAAAAAGATTATGCTACATGGATGTGGACCCTCATGAATTTCCCTGGACGAAGAATGAGCTAAGCAATGGGGTTTGAGGTTGGTTAAAAAGCATCTTTCTTTCTAAGCCCCCATTAAGCAATTGGCAACTGCCCTGTCCATGGTTTCATGCAGAAGGCCTAGTCAAAGAAAGTTCTCCCCAGGAGCTGAGGGAAGATGTCAAGCCCCTGGGACCCTGAAGGAGGATCTGGAAGCATAGCTCTGACCACACAAGGGTGGGAGCCATCTGAGAGACAGTGATCAGCTCTCCTACTATACCTGGTAACTCAAAACCCCAAATGTTGTGATATTTGTTTCCAAAAAAGTGTGTTGAATGTGGAGCCACAGGCCTGGGGCTTGAATTTAGGTTCTGTCACTTAGTACCTGCCTAATCCTGGACCTTAGTTTTCTAATCACTAAAATGAGGAGGTTGAACGGGATGACTTCTAATGCACTTTCTGGGTCTGAATCAATGACATGAGACCTTTCCTGATCTTTCCTACATGCTGTAGGCTGCAGGCCTCCCCTCCCCTCCCCCTCACCATACAATCTTGTATTTACTTGATGCACACCCCTGCGTGTCCATCTTGTCTCCCTAAGGGAATCTAATCTGCTTAACAGCAGAGTCCATTTCATTTTAGTCCCTTCAGCCCTAGCACGTACCACTAGGAACATGATAGATGCTTAATCAATTTTTATTGATCAGTCCTGAATGCCTAGCTCTGCTCTGTATGGGGTAAGCACATTGGAAGAGTTTATTGAATTGAAAGGCAAGTGAGAACCCAACAGAGGAAGGCCTTGAGTATGAAGCTGAGAATTTGGCCTCTCTATCAACCAGTAGCCTCCAAGGGGATCTGCCCTTCACCTATTCACCATTATCTTACTCTCTAAGACTCTTCTGATTCTCTAAAAGATTCCAGTGCTACCCTCCTTCTGTACCTAGTGTTGATCCCTTGGGGCACTTTTGATCTCAATGAGACCCTGGAACAGCCCGCAGGTCCCCTTGGGGAAATTCTACCTTCAATACCCCGTTGGCCTTCAGAGCTCCTTGTGACTGTGGAAGGTGAGCTTGTATGGCAGGCTCTGTGCTAGAAGAGGGACAGTGACTGAGAGCCCCCTCCTCTTCATTTGGAGTGCACAGCCATGGCAAGGAAAAGATCTCCCAACTTGGTTATGACTGTTGAAGGCACCACCACCCTCCCAAGCACCAGGTTCGTGGCATCAAGGTCATCATGGACTGCTCTCTTTTTCTCCCAGACCCAATCTTCTGCCAAGCCTGGTGGATTCTATGACAGTCATCTGTTGAGTACAGCTCCTTCTCTCTCCTCTCACAACCAAGACCATGAGGCTGGCTCACCTCTAGCTGGATTATTGCAGGGACCCTCTCATTGCAGTGCCTGCCTCAAGTCCCCTCTCCAGCCTATCCTCAGCAGGAGTCTGATTGTGGAAACAGAATGAGGAGGAAAACATATTGTTCAACAACTTTAAAAGACTCCTCTGATCAATGCAGTGACCACTTTCAATTACAGAGAAAAATAACAAGACATGCTTGACGGTGTTGGTGCCCAGTCATATCTGACTCCTCCTAACCTCATGTGGAGTTTCCTTGGCAAAGACACTGGAGTCTGGCATGTCCTTCTCCAGCTCATTTTACAGATGAGGAAACTGAGGCAAACAGGGTGAAGTGACTTGCTCAGGGACACACAGTTAATAAGTGTCAGGAGGCCAGATTTGAACTCAGGAAGAAGTCTTCCTGACTCCAGACCCCTCACTCTGTGAGCTATGGCTCCACCTCATGGCCCAATGAAACCTGCTATCCACCTCTTAACTTGGAGTGAAGACCGAGACATGTTTTGGGACATGGTCAGTGGGGGAATTTGTTTTGCTTGATTATACATGTCTGTAACATGACTATTACCATGTTACTAATGGAATAATACTAAACACTAAATGGGCTAATAAATATTAAATACCAAATTAATTTAGAAGTCTTAGAAAGTCATCAATGAGCTAGAGGTAGTCATCTGGGTTGAGGACATAGGTCAGCCCTTGTGGAGTGGTTTATAAAACAGTGAGCCGGTTGGGAACACGGAGGAGCTGAACTGCTGGCTTCAGAGAGGAGAGCATTGCCCAAGGACCTGAGAAGGGAGAATAAGAAGAGCCTGGGCTTTGGTGTCTTTCTCTCCGCTCCTGTGCCTTGGCCACAAGAGGAACTTGTGAAGTCCTGAGAGTTGGAGGGTCGCATCAGTGTCATCATCCCTGTGATGGTAGTCGTTGTTAGCAGTGGCTACATTGGGAGCCACAGGCAGTTGGAACCTGATGAGGAAAGGCAGATTCAAGGAGCCTGGCTGGATTACAGCACGCCTAAGGAGAAGAAGAACTTCCTGCCACCAAGCCCTGGTACCTCTTTGCCATAGCCAATGTTCTTTAAGCTCGTACCCACGTTCCTCTGGACTCAGTAGTGCTGGGTGAGTGGGCCCATAGTTTTGGGGGATGTTGTGGACCATGTTACCAACTTAGTAAAGATCTGTTTCTTAAAACTAATTAAATCTGGCTGACTGATGTCAACTGATAGTCACGGCGGGGGTGGGCACTATTGAAGTCTCATGAGCTGTATCTAGTTTTAGTCTTCAGCTCTTCAGTCACCCCCAGACACTGAGGGGATGAGTCACTCGCTGAGCTCTGGGGATCAACTCTACAATGAAAGAGTAGCTCCTAAGCCTACATGGGCTACACTAACTATAGTCATCAAAATAACCCAATAATCATGGAAACAATTATTATTTATGTCTGCCCTGTTCCCTAAGACATACCTGGGGCTTCTTTGAAAATGAGAAAGTATATTCAGCTCACATTGATTTCACTCAAAATATTATTTATAATAACTTGCTTTCTATGACTGGCCCTGTGATTGCATTGGGCTGGGGAGCTCTCAGGTGAGGCAGCCCCTCTACTAATGCATATGGTCTTGGAAGGTTGCCTGGAACACTAAATGCTAAGTGACCTGTCCAAAATTACACACCTGGCATGGGTTAGAGACAAGACTTAAACCCAGGTGTGCCTGTGGGTGGTCACTAGACCTGGAGTCCAGAAGTCCTGAGTTTAAATCTGGTCTCAGACACCCATGAGACCCTGGGCAAGTCACTTACCTTCTGCCTGCCTCAATTTCCTCATCTGTAAAATGGGACAAAACGTTGTTGTGAGGCTCAACAGAGAAAACATCTGTGAAGTGCTTTGCAAACCATAAAGGACTATATCAGTGCCTGATGCTCCTGCCTTGAGGTCCTCTGGACATGTGCTATTTTAAAATAGTATTCGTTTCCTTTAAATTTTTTTTCTATTCAGGGTTTATGTGTTATCAATTAATCAACAGGATCTTCTTAAGCACCTACATGGCTGCAGATCTTGGAGCAGGCAAGGTGGGCACAGAGCCAAAGCTGAATCAGCCCCTGCCCTCAAAGATCTCCTATTTTATAATCGACCTAAAACATCAGTGTACATAGAAAATAGTAGATAGATATGCAATTGAGGAATCAATTTGCACCTATCAACGAGTGCATGCTTTTCTTTTCTTTTCCTAATGGGAGAGTCTGGGGACCCCTGCCATAGACAATAGTCAGTGGCAATCACTGAGCAAGAAAGTGGCCCATCGAAGGCATCTTATAAAGATAAATCCGGCAGCAAATCAGAGGAGGAGCCAACAAAGTTAGGAGGTTACGGGGGCACCAGGTGGCTGGCCAGGCCCTTGACGAGGGTGGGGCAGCAGAGGTGGAAAAGAGTGCTTAGGTTCAGTCCAGGGAGGAGGGTCATGAAAGAAAAACTGCTGATGAACTGGGTGCAGAGAGCACAGACCAAGGAGGAGTGCAGCTTCCAAGCCAGGATGACCAGGAGAAACACGACACTGTCACCAAAAAGAGGGGAGCCCAGCAGCAGGCACACACGCCAGGAGCTGGGTAGGAAAGAAATGTCGCAGAGACCAAAAATCTGTCAATACTTTTCGTGGAAGCACGCGCCCACCCCACAGGAAACAGCCGAACAAATTGTGGCACCTGGGTGTGTGACGGAGCATGAACAGTTCGGACCCTGCTTGCCACCCGTGCGCCCTTCAGCCCCTCGTATCACCTCTGGGGCTCACTCTCTTATCTGCAAAATGGGTGGTGACGGCCTAGATAGTTTCCGAGGTCCCAGTTCTGGATATAGGATGCTGTGACCATGGGGAATTCAGACAAGCACAGAAAGATGCAGGAAGGGAAGGATGAGTAGTAGAATATCAAAGAAAGGGAAAACAACATGGTGCTGAAGGCTGCATGATGATCATAAGTAACTTTGGCCCCAGAGGAGATATGAGGAAATGTACTTCAGCTGGAGAGGTGGGGTACTGTGGGTGCTCAATGGTGCATATGCTCTTGGATGTGGCACCTACTTTGGTTGATTTTCCTAATCAGTTTGAATTTGTTACAAGAGAAGGCTATCTGGGAAATCCACACAGAGGTCCCCAGGAGGCAGAGTAAAGGGGCTCAGGTGCTGGAGATGTTGTAGAGTGTCCACACAGGAATGGAGAATAACTCAGTCCTCAAGAGCAGGGCAGCTAGGGGAAGGAGAGGCAGGATAGAGGTCAGATCTGTTACTAAGAGTGCGGGGATGGAATGGGGAGAACAAGTCAGGGACAAGAAAAGGAATCCCAAGGCTAGAGCTCCAAGTCAGTCCTACACTGGGAAACACATGAGAAGTTCCAACTCAGGATGTAAGAAATTTCTTCCTCTGCCCCCACCAGGCACTTGCAGCATGCATATCTGTAAAACAAGGACCTAGGCCTCAGGGGACCCAACAGGAAAGAACTCCATTTTCTGCCCCAACCCTGAGGGCCTAGGATTCAGGGCCCCACTTCTAGTGTTAAAGAGTCCTCAGATTCCCCAACTGATAAATGCTCACAGGATATCAACAGGGAGTTTTCAGAGGAAGAAATTAAAGCTATCTACAGTCATATGAAAAAATGCTCTAAATCACCATGGATTAGAGAGATGCAAATCAAAACAACTCTAAGATACCACATCACACCTATCAGATTGGCTAACATGACAGAACAGGAAGATGATACATGTTGGAGAGGATGTGGGAGAGCTGGAACACTGATTCATTGTTGGTGGAGCTGTGAGCTGATCCAACCATTCTGGAGAACGATTTGGAACTATGCACAAAGGGTATGCCTAAAGTGCATACCCTTTGACCCAGCAATATCACTTCTAGGACTGAATCCCAAAGAGATCATAGAAATGGGAAAAGGATCCACATGTACAAAAATATTTATAGCAGCTCTCTTTGTGGTGGCCAAAAACTGGAAATCAAGAGGATGCCCATCAATTGGGGAATGGCAGAATAAATTTTAGTATATGAATGTAATGGAATACTATTGTGTTATAAGAAATGATGAACAGGAAGACTTCAGAGAGGCCTGGAAAGACTTATATGAACTGATGCTGAGTGAAAGGAGCAGAACTGGGAGAACTTTGCACACAACAACAACCACAGTATGCAAGGAATTTTTCTGGTAGACTTAGTCCTTCATAGCAATGCAAGGACCTAAAAAAATTCTCAATGGACACGAGGCAAAATGCCTTCCACATCCAGAGAAACAACTATGGGGTTGGATTGCAGAATGAAGCAGATCATTTTCTCTTGTGTTATGTTTTGATTTTTTTTCATGGTTTCTCCCATGCATTTTAATTCTTCTATGCAACATGAGTAAGGTGAAGATGTATTTAATAAGAATTTATGTGTAGAATCTATATAAGATTGCACTCTGTCTCAGAGAGGGAGAGGGAAAGATGGGGGAGGGAGGGGAAAATCTAAGCTATATGGAAGTGATTATAGAAAACTGAAAACAAATTAAATAATTAAAAAAAGAAATTTTAAAAAAGGAATCCTCAGAGCTGAAAAGGACCAAGAGATCACCAAGGCCAGCCTGGAGGCTCCTTCTACAGTATTCATGACAAATCCAGTCTCTAGCTCACTGCCTCCTGAGCCATCCCAATGCAATGGGACAGCTTTTTCTGATCTCAGGCCTAAATTAGCCCCCTCACCTCAATGCTCCATTGCTCGTGGTCCCTCTGGGGCCAAGCTCAACAGAGCTTGGGTTCATTTCTTGTCCCCAAGACAGCCCTTCCTGGAACTCATCTCAGCCCCTTCCCGAGGCCCCTCTTCTCCACATCCCCAGTTCTTTCAAATGATCCTTGTGCAAATCTGGAGAGCCAAGAGAGAAGCGAAGTCATGTGTCCTGAGGACCTTGGGGGTCCATACTGTCATCTCCGTTTTCTCCCACCTCTAGCACCTAAGGCTACCTTACTTACTACCTACTTACAACCTTGCTCTCCCATTGGGCCTCTGGCATCTGACCCAGTGCCAGCACACTCATTTGCTCTTGCCACGGCCATGGCACCACAACACTAGAGGCTTTTGCAGCCCCACACTCCTGCTGCTCCCTCCTCCATGATATCCTTCTCCACACCTTCTCCTGCTGAAAGCCTCCCCTCTGTAAGGCCCAGTTCAAGGCCCAGTTACAGTACAAAGTCTTTTTGTGATCCCAAGTCCAGCTGGAAATATTGTTTTCCTCCTATGAACTGGGCATGTGCCTCCTCCATTTATCCAATGTTGGATTTATATTCTAGTTATTTATGAATAATGCCTGATTGTTATTGTTTCACTATAGTAGAGAAATGAACTTTGAAGAAGATTGCCTTCATCTGGAGAATGGTATATGAATCCCATGCAATATTACTGCACCATAAGAAATGATGAAAGGGAAGGGTCAGAGAAACCTCGGAAGACTTGTATGAACTGATGCAGAGTGAAGTGAGTGGACTCAGGAGAACAACATATACACCACAACAACACCATTGGGCAGGCAAGCAATTTTGAAAGGCTTAGGAACTCTGATTAATGCAGTAAGGACTAATGATGAATCCTGTTTACTACCTCCTGTCAGAGAAGGGGTGGGTATAGAATGAGACAGACATTTGTGGACATGGCCAATGCAGTCATCGGGCTGGTGAGCCTGTGCAGATTGGTTACAAGGATTTTTTTTTCTTTTGATAAAAGATGATTTGAGGGAAAGGTTGAAAGGAGGGAGCTAGGGTAACACTTGTCATGGAAAAGAAAAGAGATTAGGTCGTGAGCCCTCTTTTCAAAAATTTACAGAAGAAGTAGACAGAACTGGGCAACTCTGAAAGTACCACGATGAATGTATTTAAAGGAAAAGCTAGCTGAGTACAATGAGGGATCCATTGTTTCATGGGCAATCTCCTGCTATACTTACTGTTCTATTAGCCACAAAGAAACACTCACTTGATTTCGTGTTCCTTAAGTTTAAAATGTCCAAATATTAAAGAAGGAAAAAGAAGAATGCCTGCTGACATTAGCTCAGTTATCTATAGCTATGTGATATCACATATATCCTCACAATCAATCAGTGTGGGGGAAAGCTGTTACTATCCCCATTATGCAGCTATGGAAACTGAGGCTGAGGGATATGGTCATTTGCCCAGGGTCACACAGTTGGGGAGCACCAGGGGCAGCATAGAACTCTTGTCTTCTGGAGTCCAATTCCAGTGCTCTACCCCTGCTGCAAAGGGTGAGAGAGAGGGAGACAGAGAGAGAGAGAGAGAGAAAGGTCTCAGGACATGCTCCAGTGGTTCTTGGGCAGAGTGTGTAGTCACAGGGGTGGTCATTCTTTGCCAGCTTCACCCTCTCCTCCAGAGTCATTGGAGTCCAGGGGCAGGAGGCCAGACTGTGACTCAGGATGTGGTGGGTGAGACCATGAGGTCTTTGATGTCTAACCATGCTCTAAGGCTAAGCCTCCATAGCGCCGCCTTCAGTTACCTTCCCGGTCATTGGACCACTCTGTTCTCCTTTGCCCATTTTGCCCACCCAGGGAAGTCTCCACAGGCTTTGGGGAAGACACCCCGCTAACTCACTGAAGGATTTGAGGTCTGTCAGCTACACCCCCTGCATCTCCCCCACACCCCCATCCATTGGGACAGTTTTACCAGGGTGTGGAGCAGTCTTGGCCCCAGACATAACGTAGCTAAACACTTTGTGAAGCTTGGGGCAGTTAGGTGGAACAGTGGATAGGACACAGGGCCTTGGATTTAGGAAGATCTGACTCTAAATCCGGCCTTTGACACTAGTTGTGTCATTTCATCCTGTTGGCCTCAGTTTCCTCATCTGTAAAATGAACTGCAGAAGGAAATGGCAAACCACTAAAAATGGGGTCACACGAATCAGACACAATAGAAATGAATGAACAACAGCAAAAGTTATTTTGTGGAAGAAAATGGAGATGGTTGGAAAAGGAGAAAGAAAATCTGACAGCAATAAGGTAGAAGGCCTGGCTAGAGCAGGGTAAAGTGGGAAGCGAATGGTCCAAGGAGCAGAGCCTGAGCTGCAGTCTGATGCCCAAATATCTGAGCATCCTCCAGTCTGTGAAATCCACAGAAACCACATCACGTGAGCATCAGGGAGAGGGCCCAGGGATGATCCACCCAAGTGAGAGAAGGCTCACACTATGCAGGAGAGGGTGTTATGGGGGAACCTCTCAGGCCAGTGAGTGGGGAGGAAACAGAGGAGCCATGGCCAGGGGGCAGCCCCTTCCCTGAGCAGATTCAGGCACTGTGCCCAGGATGGTGCAGGCTGTGGAAGTCTGTGCAAAATGCTCCCTCTCGTTCTTGACTCCACTAGGAGCCCCTGATTCTCCAGTGCTCAGGGCTGTCAGGTCACCACAGCCTGAGGCTATGCCAGGCTTCCCAGGGCTGCCAGCCTCCTCACCCCTTTCAGATGCCCATTTAGGGTTCGGACCAAGCAGAGACACTCCAAAGCTCAGCCTCATGTGCCTTAGTGACACATCATGTAAGTGCTGAGTAATAGCTGCAGATACATGGGTAGAGGTGGTCTTTACCAAAGATTTGAACCCCAATAGGAAACTCTGCCAAGGCAGTGCAGTACTGTGGCTAGCATTTAGAACACAGTGTTAAGACCTGAATTCGAATAGTGCCTCAGACACTCATTAGAGCTTCTGAAAGGCCCCTTCCATCAGTACAGCAGTAGTGGGAGGAGGGGGGAAGCAGGGGAGTTAATGAGACAACAGAGAACACATGCTTTGATATCTTAGAAATGTTAGCGTAGTGTTCCACACATAAATTCTATCTTTTATTAGCCCCATTTTATAGATGAGGACACTGGCTCAGTGGGATGAAATCAGTGGCCCAGGGTCAC
This sequence comes from Potorous gilbertii, assembly GCA_028658325.1. Taxonomy (NCBI): domain Eukaryota; kingdom Metazoa; phylum Chordata; class Mammalia; order Diprotodontia; family Potoroidae; genus Potorous; species Potorous gilbertii. Next base: position 3,582,984 of record CM053772.1, read on the forward strand.
ACATACCAATAGGAAGTGTCTAATATTGAATCTGCAGCCAGGCTGCCCTGACCTGTCACTTCCTTCTCTGGAAAAGGAGATGCTTAACATGATCCCTAAATTCCAGCATGGAACTAGAAAAAAGCACTAGAGGACATGGGTTCAGATCCTGACTGTCTCTGTGACTTTGGGGGACTTGTTTCACCTCCTCTCCCTAAGCCTTAGCTTCTTTATCTGTGAAATGAAGGAATCAGAGTTAATAGTTTCAGAGGCTTCTTCCAGTTTCACTGCTCTAGTTACTGTCCAGTATGTTCAGGAGAGCACCTGGGATGGGCATCATGAGCTGCAGGAGCAGCCAAGGGAAGCCTCAGACAGCTGGGTGGTTCAGTGGCTAGAGCACCAGACCTAGAGTCAGGAAGACCTGAGTTTAAATTCAGCCTCAGACACTGCCTAGTTGTGTGACCCTGGGCAAGTCACTTAACCCTGTCTGTCTCAGTTCCTTATCTGTAAACTGGGAACACATTGAAGGACATAGCAAACCACTCCAGCATCTTTGCTGACCCACGAAACATGACAGCCAAAGGAATACTCCCCCGCTTCTCAACAGAGCTTCATTCCCCTCTCCCTGCTCCCTTTCCCATCCTCTCCTTCTGCAGCAGGGCTTCCTGTCAACCCGCATTTCTAGGATTATGGACATAGTTAAATGTTGCTCTTTTTTCTTTTCTGTAAATCACTGGAACCAAACCCTCTCAGATTTTGGCTGAGATTAGATGTGGTTCTATCAGCATTTCTGATCTTGGTCATTAGAGCAACATCTTACCATTACCCCCAAAAAAGACAACTGCTTTATTGTGAGGCAGGGAGGGAGAAAGGCCAGGATGGGGAGGAGGGAGGGAGAGGGGCCGGGATGGGGAAGGGGGAGGGGCCAAGATGAGGAGGCAAGGAGGGAGGAGGGGCCAGGATGGGGAGAAGGGAGGGAGAAGGGCCAAGATGGGGAGGGGAAGGGAGAGTGGTGGGGAGGGAGGAGAGAGAGAGGACAGGGTGGGATGAGGCTTGGCCTTTAGGTGGAGCAGGAATTGGACCTTGGTCTTGACCCTCCCCAGGGAAAGTTTGACTCTGACAGACACCCAGAGAAGTCATTCAGGCTGGCAAGGCAGAGCCCAAATTTCTGTAATCTGTCTGTAGCCAGGGTTGTCCCTTCCATTTCTCCTGCAGCCTCCACCAAGAAACTATCTATGGCTCTGGATCAGAGGGCCCAGAGAGAATGGTGGCTGCCCGCTCTCCGCCAAGTCCTCAGACCTCTGCTTGACAGGTCCTGGGGTTGGAGTGAGGGGGGGGAATGGGAAAGGGGGCAAAGCTCTTCCCCCTCCCTCCCCTCAGCCCTTTTCAGCCTTCCAACGGTTCATTAGGCTCTCTTGAGCGCAAGTCTCGCACCTTATGTAAGAACTGTTCAGTGATCTCTCCCTACCCTATGGTTGGTCAAAGACCCTTTGTGAGAACCTGCAAGGCTGAGGTGGGGAAATGGAACGGACAAGGCTAGGCCCAGAGACAGAGGTCCTGCTCCTGAAGCCAGTGGGATTCTGGTCATTTCTGTTCTTGGGGGTTCAGTTCTCTCTTCTGGAAAAAGGGGTTTGAACGAGATACTCCCCAAGGTCCCTTCCGAAGCCCTGGGGGTCTCCCTTCTTAGTGACCCATCTCCCAATGTGCCAGTGCCCTTTTACTGGCCACCTTCCCCTCCTTCTCCTGCCCCACTTCTTCTCTCTCCACCCTCGCACACCCCCTTACCCTCCCACCCCCATCCCCGGTAACCACCCGGTCCGCTACGAACTAGAGGAAGCCAAAGCCCCTTTTCCAGATAAACGGACAGTAGGCTCTCCCCACCAAAATAATCCCAGAAAACAAAAAGTCCTTCCCAGCTAGGACATACTCTAGCAGAAGGGGAAGCTGGCGGGGCCCTGGGTGAGCCCCCTCCTCTACAGCCCCAGCCCCCAGCGCAGGACAGCGCAGATGCACCCTCCGACTCAGCCATCCGACCGGGCTAAAAGTGGAGGCGTAGCCTAGCCAAGGTGGGCCGGCTGACCCTCCGCCGCCTTCCGATTCTAGCCCAGGGCGGGGTCCATCTGAAAGGAGGAGGGAAGGTAAGGGGCCAGGGGTGTCTGGGTCTTTCTTGCCCTTCCCCAACATTCAGCATTCCTGATGTCCCTCCCCTCGCTACCCGCTGAGAGCCTGCAACCGGGACAAACAGAGCCTGTAGTCCCAGGGGCAGGGGGAGGCCCTCCCCTCGCCAACACAAATACTCTCTTATTCGAACAGAGGGGCAGAGGATGGACCGGGTGAGCCCCACAGCAAGAGGCTGTCACACACGTGGCCATTCTGTCTTCTAAATCTATCAACCCAGAGGATGTGTGTGTGTGTGTGTGTGTGTGTGTGTGTGTGTGTGTGGGTGTGGGTGTGGGTGGGCGTGTGTGTACTCAAACCTGTATTTTCCATCCCTACTGCCCCGCCCCGATCTATGGTCAAACGGCCAAACAGAATCCTACCGAATCGGTCCGCAACCCAATCTCTGAAACGCAATGAGTCGCCAGTAGTACCGCACACACAGTCTCCTACCAAATCTACACACACACACAGGCACACGCAGGCACACACAAAGTTCCAAGAGCACAAAACTTTGTCACATAACACACACACTCCTCCCTCCCAAGACAGCCGGTCCCACACATACACAGTTACACAGTTACGCGTACAAAGTTACACAAACACACACACAGGATCCCAAGCTCAGAAACTGGGACAGACAGCCCCCCACCCACGGTCACGCACACGTACACAAAGGTACACAGAATTACGCGCACTTCTCCGGAGAGTTAGGGACCTGGCCGCGCCCTGACCAGAAGTAGGGCTGGAGGAAGGAAGGGGGTCCCCGCGGGAGGCCGGGATGCTCACCATGCAGTGCCAGGAAGTCTCCGTTGGAGTCCATGGCAGCTAGAGCTCGGGCCAGCTGTGCCAGTTGCTGCTCGAGCCAAGCTTTAGGGAGCAGGCTGCGGCACCAAGGGGCTGGAGGCCGGTCTTGGGAGAGGAGGCGGGTAGACAAGCAGGAGGGAGGGAGGGAGCCGAGCCCAAACCCAGCCCAACCTCAACACTGCCTCCCGGGCTCGGGCCCGGGCCCGCCAGCCCCTCCCCCGGGGCCCAGACATTGACACCCGCCCTCCTAGCTGCCCCGCCCGAAATTAAGGAGTGGGTTGGGGCTGGGGGACCCGGCCCTGCCCCTGCCCCTACGACCGCACAGGAGTCCAGGCCAGCTACCGCCCTCTAGCCCCCAAGTTCTGAGAGGGGATTGGGAAGGGAAGTGGAGACAGGGGAGCCTGATCTAGACTTCCAGCCCTTTCCCCTATGCCCTACCTCCTCCAAAGAATGGGTCTGGGGCACTCGTGGTTTCTTCTTTCCTCCAGTCCCGCTCCCCCGCTGGGGGCCGGGCCCCAGCCAGCGCCCCCCCCATCCTTCCTCCCCAGCCCCGAAACTCGCTCCACCACGCGCGCTCTCCTTCCCTCCTCTCTGCCTCTGTCTCTGTCTCTCTGTGTCTCTCTCACACACATAGACACACACGCAAAGACACTCACACAGACACACACACACAGAGACACACACACAGACACACACACAGACACACACAGAGATACACACACAGACACAGACACACACAAAGACACACACACAGACACAGGCACACACAGGCACACACACAGACACACACACAGGCACACACACAGACACACACAGGCACACACACAGACACAGACACACACAAAGACACACACACAGACACACAAAGACACACACAGGCACACACACAGACACACACATAGGCACACACACAGACACACATAGACAAAGACACACACACAGACACAGGCACACACAGGCACACACACAGACACACACACAGACACACACACAAGCACACACACACAGACACACACAGGCACACACA
>CM053772.1:3587453-3609146 GCA_028658325.1 Potorous gilbertii
CATATTCCACTTGTCTACCCTTCTGTTTCTTAGCCAGTACCAAGTGGTTTTGATAATTGCTGCTTTATAGTACAATTTGAGATCTGGTAGCACTAGGCCACCTTCCCTAGGATTTCTTTTCATTCGTCCCCTTGATATTCTGGACCTTTTCTTCTTCCAGATGAATTTTGATATTATTTTATCCAGCTCTAGAAAATAATTATCTGATAGTTTAATTGGTATGGCACTAAATAAGTAAATTAATTTAGGTAGAATTATCATTTTAATTATGTTGGCTCGGCCTACCCATGAGCAACTGATTATTTTCCACTTATTTAGATCTGACTTTATTTGTGCAAAAAGTGTCTTGTAATTGTGTTCATATAGTCCCTGGGTTTGTTTTGGCAGGTAAAGTCCCAAATATTTTATGGTGTCTACACTAGCATTAAATGGGATTTCTCTTTCTATATCTTGCTGTTGGACTTTGTTATTAATATGTAGAAATGCAGAAGATTTGTGTGGGTTTATTTTGTAACTTGCAACTTTGCCAAAGTTGTTTATTATTTCAAGTAGTTTTTTACTTGAATCTCTGGGATTCTCTAAGTATATTATCATATCACCTGCAAAGAGTGATAACAGTTTCTTCTTTGCCTATTCTTATTCCTTCAATTTCTTTACCTTGTCTAATTGCTACCGCTAACATTTCTAGGGCTCTCTGCAACGGAAATCTCCTTCACTGTGTTGCTGCATGGCTTCCACTGTTCCAGAATTTGTCAGGAGTTCTTTTTACAGGAAATCTATGGGCTGTGGGTTCGGACCTAGCATAGGTGAGTCTTTCTACTCCGCCATCTTCTTGATTCAGGAATCCCGCTAACATTTCTAGTACCATTTTGAATAATAGTGGTGATAATGGACATCCTTGTTTCACCCCTGACCTTATTGGAAATGCTTCTAGCTTATCTCCATTGCATATAATGCTTGCTGAAGATTTTAGGTAGATACTGTTTATTATTTTATGGAAAGTTCCCTTTATTCCTATATTCTCCAGTGTTTTCAATAGGAATAGTTGTTGTATTTTGTCAAAAGCTTTTTCTGCATCTATTGAGATAATCATGTGGTTTTTGTTAGTTTTGTTAGTTGATATGATCGATAACATTAATAGTTTTCCTAATTTTGAACCAGCCCTGTATTCCTGGTGTGAATCCTGTCTGATCATAATGTATTATTCTCGTGATAAGATGCTGTCTTCATTTTGCTAGAATCTTATTTAAAATTTTTGCATCTACATTCATTAGAGAAATTGGTCTATAATTTCCTTTCTCTGTTTTGTCTCTTCCTGGTTTAGGTTATCAAAAATCATATTTGTATCATAGAAAAAATTTGGGAGGACTCCTTCTTCCCCAATTTTCAAAAATAGTCTATACAGTATTGGAATTAACTGTTCTTTAAATGTTTGATAGAATTCACTTGTAAATACATCTGGCCCTTGAGATTTTTTCCTAGGGAGTTTATTGATGGCTTGTTCAATTTCTTTTTCTGAGATGGGGTTGTTTAAGTATTCAACTTCCTCTTCTGTTAATCTGGGCAATTTGTATTTTTTAAAATATTCATCCATCTCATTTAGATAATCGAATTTGTGGGCATAAAGTTGGGCAAAGTAATTTCTAATTATTGTTTTAATTTCCTCCTCATTTGAGGTGTTTACTCCTTTCATTTTTGATATTAGTAGTTTGATTTTCTTCTTTCTTTTTTTTATCAAATTGACACAGGTTTATCAATTTTATGAGTTTTTTCATAAAACCAACTATTGGTTTTATTCTCTTTAACTTTTTTTTTTAAAGAAACTTGTGTTATTTCAAAAAAAAATAAACTATTTTATAAAAGACACATCTTAAATTTAACAATTCATTGTAAATTTGTAGGTTATTTTCCTGCATTGAAATTTTGATGACACAATATTCCATCATGTAACCACATAGTATTATATTGTAAACAAGTCATTACACGAACATATTCCTGCAGATACATGCTGGACTTCCCAACAATGGGCAACCTGCTTGCCTCCCAACCCTGTCAGCAGACTTGACCACTGATTGGTTATAACTTGCATTTTGTGTGTTTGAAAAATAACGTAATCACTCATGCTGTGGATTGAGTGTGTGTGGGGGTGTTCGTCCTTTGTTGCCAAAGAAGATCATGCCATCAGAGAAATAATGACATGATTTGCCCTTGACTTTGTTTTGAGTGAGGGAGAGCTGTGCAGGTCACCAGCCTCACTTCTTCTCCAGAGCCATCTGAATCCAGTGACCAGATAGTCATCAGGATGACTGGAGATGACCTCAGATGAGGCAATTGGGGTTAAATGACTTGCCCAAGATCACACAGCTAATGAGTGTCAAGTGTCTGAGGTGAGATTTGAACTCAAGTTTTCCTGACTCCTGCACTGGTGCTCTATCCAGCTGCCCCAACTATCACTACAACTTAACTGAAACATGTACCAAACAGTTTTTCAAAATTTTCTTCTCTTTTTTCCTTATTCTTCCACTGCCCTCTTAGTTTTATTCAATGCCCTCCCAATAGCCCCCAAGCCTACTACTACCCCCTGGATTGTTTTAGTGCCCCCCAAGGGACAGTATTGCCCACTTTGGGAATCTATATCCCATATGGTAAGCAATTTGATATAGGTTATACATGTGCATTCATACAAAACATGTTTCTGTATTAGTCATGTGGCAAAAGAATACACAGACCAAAAACAAAACAAAACAAAACAAAAAACAAACTCGCAAAACATTAAGAAAATTAAAAGTAGTCTGCTTTGATCTGCATTTGGACTCCATCAATTCTTTCTCTGGAGATGGATAGCAATTTTTATCATGAGTCTTTTGGAATTACCTTGCATCATTGTATTGCTGAGAATAACAAAGTCATTCACATCATCATGCAATGTTGCCGTTACTGTGTACAGTGTTTTCCTGGTTCTGTTCACTTCACTTTGCATTCATGTAAGTCTTTCCAGGTTTTTCTGAAATCCACCTGCTCATCATTTCTTACAGCACAATAGTATTCCATTATATTCATATACCACAAGTTGTTCAGCCATTCCCCAGATGATGTATATATCTTAAATATACAGATTTTTTGATGCCACAAAAAGAGCTGCTACAAATATTTTGGTACAAATAGGTCCTTTTCCTTTTTTTAAAAAAAAATTTCTTTGGGATACAGACCTACTAGTGGTATTGCTGGTCAAAGGGTATGCACAATTTTATAACCCTTCGGGCCTGGAGTGGTTGGATCAGTTCACAACTCCACCGACAATTAGGGTTCCAATTTGCCCACGTGCCCCCCAGCATTCATCGTTCTCAGTCACACGATCCAACTTGACAGGTATGAGGTTGTACCTCTGAGCTGTTTCAATTTTCATCTCTCTGATCGATAATGATTTGGAGCATTTTTATATGACTATAGATAGCTTCAAGTTCTCCATCTGAAATCCGCCTGTTTGTATCCTGGGGAATGGTTTATATTCTTATAAATTTAACTCAATTTTCTATATACTTGAGAAATGAGGCCTTTATCAGAGACAATTGCTGTAAAAATGGATTCCGTTTTCCTTCTAATGTTGGTTACATTAGTTTTGTTTGCGTCAACCTTTTCAACTTAAAATAATCAAAATTATCCATTTTACATGTTGTAATGTTGTCTGTCTCTCCTTTGGTCAAAAATTCTTCCCTTCTCTATAGATCTGATAGATAAACTATTTCTTGTTCTCTTAATTTGCTGACGATATCACCTTTTATGTCTAAATAATGTACCCATTTTGACCTTATCTTGGCATATGGTGGAAGATGTTGGCGTGTATCTCATTTCTACTGTACTGTTTTCCAGTTTTCTCAGTAGCTTTTCATTGCAGAAGCTGGGGTGTTTGGGTTTATCAAACAGGAGATAATTATAGTCACTTATTCCTGTGTCTTGTATACCTACCCTATTCCACTGATCCACCACTCTATTTCTTAGCCAGTATCAGAGTGTTTTAATGATTACACTTGGTAATATAATTTGAAATCTGGTATGGCTAGGCCACCTTCATATTTTTTCCACGCTAATTCCCTTGATAATCTTGACTTTTTGTTCTTCCAGATGAATTTTGTTATTTTTCCGAGGGACTTTACAAGTATTATCTCATTTCATCTTCATACCAACAAAGCGCTTGGGTGCTGTTATCACACTCTGTTGTAATTGAGAAACTCCAGGCAGACAGAGGTTAAGGGACTTATCCAAGGCAATGCATCCTCAAATCTGAGACCAGATCTGAACTCAGGTTTTTCAGACTCCAGGTCCAGTGCCCTACCCATCAGACCACCTAGCTGCCTCAGTACTATGTCAAAGTGGCTGCCTCATCTCTGCATGTGGCAGATGCTCTTCCCAGAGGCTTTCAAGTCCAGGTGGTGGGATTACTTATCCCCACTGTACATAGTGGAGTGACTTCTCAGAAAGACTTACGATAACCAGATGGCAACTGAAGTCTCTTCCAGCTCTGAGACGTGTATTCTGTGAAGGAGAAAGAATCTGAGGTGCCCTTGAAGGGGGTGGAGGTTAGGACTTAGGAAAGTGGGCTGAGAGAGGCAGGGGAGAGGGGGAGGAGCAGAATATGGGCAATGACTTTGGGGCAGATAGATTGTGATGAGCACAAAAAAAGAGCCTGAGAAGGCAAGATCAGGCAGGAGGGGAATAAGGAGAGAGCAGTGTTAAGAAGACCTAGAGAGGATCCTGAGGCCAACTGTGTCCAATGGAGCAGAGGAAGTGAGCGTGATGAGGAAGGAGGAAAGGAGCCTCCCATTTGGTAATGAAGACACCACAGGCAACCATGGAGAGAGCAGTCAGGGGAATGATGGAGCCAGAGGTGGGATTGCAAGGGGAAGAGGAAGGATGGATCTCTAAGATGGGAAGAGACAGGGATACACCAGGAAATGTAGGTAATAAAAAATGAAATGCAGTCAGGTGGCAAATGATGAATCACATTAAAGTGGTGGCATTGTTCAAATCTGAACTATTTAAGTTATATTGGTATATAAAATATGGCAATTGATTCTATCTCAATGCATCTACATAATATAAATTTTAAAATAAGTTTGATCTGTTTATTAAAGTAACATAAAGGATAAGAAAAGTAGATTTCTCATCAAGTCTATTACAAAGTAATAGTTATAGAAAGAAAAATCATAATAATAGAAAATTACAGAATATCCTGTCAAAGATGTCTGTGCTAACAAGATGAAAATGGTTACTGTCGTGTAAAATCTCTTAGAAGTCCAGACTGAGCCAGCTTCCCTCTTTAAATCTTCACACATATCCTGAAGACAGATCCTGTTTTTGAATGACTTTGCCCATGTTTCTACTATTGTAATAATAAGCTGCTTCTTTTTGCGCTGCCAAAGTTTCTACCGAAGGTGTTCTTCCTTCTGTCCATGTTCCTAAGGGCTCTTTTTAACAGAAAATTAACACACCTGTTGGCACCATGGTACTGACAGCACATCACAGACACACACAATGACAAAAGCATTAAGTGGGACCTGGGATCATGTTATAATTCATGCTAAATTAAATTTTGCATGATTTAAACATGCATTAATCCCAGCCTAACTGGATATGAATGAAATCTTCCCCCCCCCACCACCTTTTTTTACAATGCTACTATAAATATTTGTTCATGTTATCTTCCCAATGGTGTTCCTTCTCCATTCCAAGACCTTCTCTAGCTCCTTTCCCAGGGCTCTCCACCGCGTCTCTGTGAGGCACTTCCCTCAGCTTGACACTCAAAGCTCTCCACCTCTGTTCCAGTTCAGGGAGACAGGCTTGGTCATAATCACTGTGCCACCACTTTAACATGATTTAACGTGATTCATCATTTGCCACCTGACTGCATTTCATTTTTTTTACCTACATTTCCTGGTGTATCCCTGTCTCTTCCCATCTTAGAGATCCATCCTTCCTCTTCCCCTTGCAATCCCACCTCTGGCTTCCTCATTCCCCTGACTGCTGTCTCCATGGTTGCCTGTGGTGTCTTCATTACCAAATGGGAGGCTCCTTTCCTCCTTCCTCATCACGCTCACTTCCTCTGCTCCATTGGACACAGTTGGCCTCAGGATCCTCTCTAGGTCTTCTTAACACTGCTCTCTCCTTATTCCCCTCCTGCCTGGCTGATCTTGCCTTCTCAGGCTCTTTTTTTTGTGCTCATCAGCCACATCACCCTGCCTACGTGAGACTGTTCACACAGCTAGTGTCACACAGGATCTGAACTCAGGTCTTCCTGATGGTGAGTCCAGTGCTCTGTGCACTACACCACCCAGTTACAGGTACATATGTGTGTATGCATGTCTGTGTGTCACTGGACACTGTGGCCCCATATTATTCCTTGAATGAGAACACCCATTCCCCCAACTCTGGGCATTCTCTCTGGCTGCTCTCCATGCCATGACCACTCTCCCTCCTCATCTTCCCTGACTTCCTTCAAGGTCCAGGCCCCCTTGACTCTTCTGCATTATCTTTGTGGCTGATGTCTGGTGTGTTCAGTCCAGACCCTGCTTGCACATGGCTGTTTACATGTTGTCAGCTCCATTAGACCAGGAGCTCCTTGGGGCTAAGATCTAGCTTATGCCTCTCTTTGTATCCCCTGCACTTAGCACCATGTGGGGCACGTAGTAGGCACTTAATATATGCTTTTTGACCAACTATCATAGGGAGATAAGCTGAGGGAAATGGCAGTATTGATCCCAAAGAAGGAAACACAGTATACACTGGTGGCAGGTGGGGAGCAGACATGATAACCCCCTCCCAACATGTCGAAGAGGGGGCAACCTTGTTCGACCATGCAAGTCAACCTAATGGCTAAGAAAATAGGGTTGGTCTGGCATGAGCTGCTTGTGACGAAACTACCATGATGGCGCTGTGGAATGACCAGTTCCCTCTCCATCATCTGCCTCCAGTCTCTTCAAATGTCTGTCCTAGGAAGTAAGCCAAGTGCAGGGGCCAGTGCTTTGTAGACTCTGTTCTCTTCCCTTTTTGGGAAGTCTTGCTATGTTGTGATGCTGGTATTTCCATGGTCTCTGCAAAGTCACCTATGTTGGCTCTACAGGCACATCTCCTTGTTCTCTCAGGATCTTTGCCTGGGCCTAGTGACCCAGTTCCATCAAAGGCAGCTACATGTTCTCTCATGTATTCCTACTTGGCTTCCTAGTAGACATTTTGATCTGTCCCCTCCAGTCTTAAAATGATTTTCCTCACCAAGGAAAACAGAAATGTCTCCCTGTACTGGAATCTGGCTCCATGTCGAGGTGACCAGATAGTGTCAGGTGCTTTCCTAGGATTCAGTAGGCTACCAAAGTCATGACTATTTGAGGGCTTCCGGGATAATTAGTAAAGAGGGCCGCAAGAGCTCACATGGTATCAAGATGGAAATTATGTTTTCATTCTAGAGGCAATAAGGAGGTATTCTAGTTTGCTGAGGAATAGAAGGGTCAGACCATGCTTTAGGAAAATCAGCTGTGTGGAGTATGGACTGAAGTAGTGAGAGACATGAGGCATGGACCCCAATAAGAAGACAATTCCAACGGTCCAGACAAGACACTATGAGTGTCTGAACTGTCAGTGACCAGGATGGGGTCCTTGGTGATTATCTCATTGGCTCAAATGACCTTGGAGGTCATCGAGTCATCTCTCCCACCTTGCAGTGGAGGATCTGAGGCCCAGGGAGGTGGTGAAGTGACGTGCCCAAGGTCCCAGGCTGGAAGAGGTGAAGAAAAGTCTGTGGACAGCAGCATGGAGGAGGAAGAGGACTCGGATGCTATCCAGGGCCATGGGCTTCCTCTGAGCTGCAGGAGATGCTCCCTGAGGCCCCTCTCAAGGCAGAGGCTCCCTTGTTCTATGAGCCCTAGATTTCCAGGGGAGGGGAAAGAGGGTGACAAGGTGGGGCTATTGCCAGAAATAGGAAAACCAGGCAGAAGTGGGGGCAGGGAGGAAGGCAGGGCAAAGATGCTGGGTTCAGTTTTGACCATGAAGGAATGGAAGAAAAAAACACATTCATGAAGTACCTTCTGTGTTCGGGCACTGGGCTATGCCCTAGGGATACAAAAAGAGACAGTCCCTGCCCTCAGGGAGCTTCACTTCTGGAGGAGACCATCGTCCGGACCAGGACAGGGAGCGTCAGAAGGTCTCTGGGATGCCAGCCTATGGGATAACCCATGGACACCTTTCCTTCGTCTTCATAGCTTTTACACAGAGTATTTACTCCCAAAGGTGTGATCCCAAATATACAAACACACCTTACATCTCGGTCCCTGGGAGAGGGAGGTGTTGGGGCCCAGGCCTGGTTCTAAGTCCAAACCCTGCTGCCTGCAGGGCAGCTGCCTCAGATTCTCTGGACTTGCTGGCGGGTTCCACACAGCTCTGCCTCCAATCCTGGGTCCGAGGTTACTGCAGCTCAAATTCACCATCCTGTGGGATTGGAGCCAGAAGCAGAGGCCAATGACTCAGAACAATGGTACCCAGGCCTCCCTTCTCATGGGGGAAGATTGGTTAAAGAGAGGGAAGAGAAGGAACACCCTCCCTTTCTCCTGGGTTCAGTTTGTGGCACCTACACTGGGCACAGCAGAGAAGAGAGGCCAAAAAGAACAAAGCAGAAGGGTTTTGGAAAAGCATGCAGGCCAAAGAGACCCCCTAGCTCATCCCCATGCAGCAGGGGATGAAGATGCTGCCATGTTACCCAATTTGGGCATGCCCAGGCCAGCCTCCAGTACGCATCCTCCCCTGCCCAGATCTGCCATTCCTGGCATATGGGAGTCTTGTCTTGATTCTCGAGGCCCAGGGGAGTGTGTTGGAGGGTGGGGAATAGTCCTGAACAGGCAGACAGTAATGGAGGTCCAGGGCTGGCTGGGATGGTCCTGTGGTCTGGGGCCCATGGATGTAGTAGCTAGTAAAGTTCAAGCTCAGGGACTCAGAAGAGACAGTTTGTTGTCTGTCTGTGTGGCATTCCCCTCCCAGTGCTGGAGTTTTAGAATGGTGGCTCAGCTCCCTGGCAGGCCCAGCGGAGGGGTGAGGGTCTGAGTGGATGAGCAGGAGGTGGGGGTGTCTGGCTGGCTGGCACAGTCCAAGGGATAGTGTGCAGGTGGAAATGTAGGATCTGGGGCCTTCTGCAGACAAAGGTATCGTTGAGATTGGACACTGCTTGGCACTGACCAGAGGAAACACAGAGACAGACCTATGAGGCCGACGGCTTGGGAGGATGAGGAAGGAGAGGATTCAGGGGAGAGGGAGGGGTCAGAATGCCGCAGAGACCAAGAAGCAGACAAGGAGCCACTGGACTTTCCAGTTAAGTCATGGGGCCTGGGTCACTGGATGAATGCTTGTCACTCAATTGAGTGGGGAGTGACTGGTAAGAACGAAGTTTCTGTGCTGGATTTCAGAGGTTAGCTGGTAGGGATGGGGCCGCTGAGGATTCTTCCAGAAGCCAAGTCCCGATGGGAGGGAGCTGAGAGGATCTCCGGAAAAGGGTGAACAAGAAAACTGCCCAGGGCTTGGGAGGACCCGTTTAAGGCCACCTGATGCATGAGTCACAAAGGAGGGTGTGACCATGTAGGATGGAAAGAGAAGGGGCCTTGGGGGAGAGGGGACCCATCTCCACAGGCCTATGTCCCAGGGTCCCTTCCCCGGCCCCACACTCTTGAGATCCACTCACTCCTCGGTGCCCTGGGTGTTGACCCAATTGGTGGAGGGGGTTCAGGGACAGGTGGGAGAGAAGGGAGAAGAGGGATTCATGGCCAGGCCTCTCTTGTCTGGCCAGGAGCCTTGGAAACAGCTTATTCCTGGGCTTGGAAGCTCCTCTGGGGATGCTGATTTCCTAACCAACTACATCTTTCTGCCAATGTGTGTGGAGCTTGGAGGGTCAGGCTCTAGCCTCTCTCCTATCAGTGTCCTGGGGCAGGGTAGGCCAGGGTCTCTGGGCAAAGGAGTCCGGAAGTAGGGGACAGTGAGAGGAAAAAAAATGAGTTCACAAGTCAGAGCATCCTGGCCAGAGGAGGAGGGGCAGAGGCTCTGATCCCAGAGGGTGTGTGAGCCCTTGGGGTGGGAGTGCAGAGCAAGGGGCGGTACCACATGACTCAGAGCTGCTCCCAAAGAGAAAATATTTTGCCCAGGAATGGATGCTCCTATGAGTCACCCTTTGACTGCTTGGCCAGGGCTGTGACACTTGACACTCACCTTCATTTGACGTTCAAAACCCACTCCTATCTTCTACATCCCTGAACCACAGCTCAAGTCATGGACAAATGGGTTTCTCTTAGGCAAGAAATGGAGCATGTGTCTGCCTAGGAGTGTGTGCATGTGTGCGCGTGCATGTATCGAAGTGTATGTGTACATGTGTGAGTGTGTGAATACTGTGTATGAGTGTGAATGTGTATATAGCACGCATGTGCATGCATGTGCATGTGTGTAGGTTTAACCCACATGTATGTGGACATGGGTGAGTTTCCTTGGGCCTGGAAGGAGCCCCAGCTTTCTGCCCGGCAGATTTCTTCTCTAGGATCAAAGGCTATTGTTCTTTATCCAGAATTTTCCAGCCAGGAACTGGCCTCCCTCTTCCTCCCCGTGGAAAAACCATTGGGGTGAAAGTTGGGTCTTGTTGTTAGGATGTGACACACCCCACCCCCTTTCAGGGCTGCTTCATGTCCTCTTTCCTCCTGAGGTCACACCTTTATCCACACCCATTCCCTCCATCAGGTCACCATTTTCTCCCTCAGAGCATCCCTGTATCAGAGTGGTTCTGACCCTCCTTCCCAAGCCCACCCGAATCCCTCTGTCACAGGAGCTAGGGATGAGAGGGATCTGAGCTGTCATCTCATCCAATCCCTCCATTTCATAGATGGAGAAACTGAGGCTGAAGAGCAAAAGTGACGGGCCCAAGGTGAGGGGTGTGTTGGGGGGCTGGGTTGGAGTCAGAACAAGAACCTCTGTCCTCTGATTCCAAATTTGGTGCTTTCCTGCTGCACCATGGGATGGGTCATCCCCATTTACAAGATGAGGAAGATGAAGTGAAAGCTGTTCCTGCCCTCAGGGAGCTTCTCACTGAGTAGCTAATCCATCAACAAGCATTTATTCAGCGCTTACTGTGTGCCAGGTTCTGTTAAGCACTGGAGTAGAGATATTTAGAGGGCCACATGCTCACACCCCCACAACTAGAAGAAAAATTGGAATGAGATTAAATCCAGGGGAGAAATGTTTAAAAAGCTACTACTTTGTAGACCTCAGTTTCCCTATCTGTGAAGGGAGGGGGTTCCAAGACTTCTTCCAGATCCAAATGCAATGGCACCAGAGGGAGAGATCATTGGCAGCTGAGAAATCAAGGTAGACTTCCTGGAGGAGGGGATGGTCACATGACCTCGATCTTGGAAGAGAGGAAGGCTTTTAGTAGGCAGGGGGAATGGTTGAGGGAATCCGGAAGTAGGGGACAGTGAGAGGAAAAATATGAGTTCACAAGTCAGAGCATCCTGGCCAGAGCATGGTGTGCAGAAGGGAGGACAGAATGGAACAGGAAGAGTGAGTTAGAGACAGACTGTGGAGGACTTTGAATGCCGAGAAAATCTCCAAAGTCTGTCTTTCTCTGAAGGGCCCTGCAGAGCCTTTTCCTTGGGGAGCGCTGGGTTAGAATAGTCACATGGGCTGCTCTCTCTCCGGAGGCAGAGAGTAATGAGGACGATGTTGTCTAATTCAGGAGCCAGGAGCGCCAGTGGAGATAAGGGGATGTGCAGGAGGGCTCTCTAGAGCCCTGCTCCCCTCTTGCTTCTGTCATGGCTCTACGAAGGAGGGCTGGTCTCAGTGAACCCCAGAATGAAGGACGCTCCCCCTCATCTGCAACTATCCCTCCTGACCAGAGCTGGCCCATCAAGGTTTCAGCCTCCCAGCTGGACATCTGCTGTCCTGTGGAACCTGATCAATCCATGTCAGGCACCACTGTCACAGCTGCCCACCCTCTAGGGCCAGACCCCTCCACTCCTTCTGTCCCTGTGGACCTCACACAGATCCTCTTCTCCATCATGCTGCCTCCCAGAAAGGCTCCTGCCCCAGAGTAGCGGTGTTAAGGACAGCTTGTGCCTCTGCATGGGAAGGCATCTGGAGACAGTGAGCTGGAAGGACGGCTCTGAAAGTGGTCACTAGGCACCAGCCATGAGGCAGACCACAAGGACATGGACAGACACAGCAAGTAGTAGGGTGCTGGGCAGCTACCTGAATGTGAGGGAAAGGCAGAGGCAGGCACCAAAGTGTCCAGAGGGGGCTGGGCTGAGGAGCAGCACTCTGGCTGGGCCAGGAATGTGGAGCCATGCAGTTCTGTCTTGCTTTTCAAGGGCATCTGCTCATTGGCCAACATGGTACAGGAGTGAACATACTCCAGCATGTGGCCCCTTCACTCCATTGTCCCAGGTGGTGACAGAAGGATGCACTTTCTCTGCCACTATTGTCTCCAAACTGTCTAATGTGATTGGGTCCTATGACTGGGCAGCATCCATTTCCCTCCTCCTAATTTATCACTGCCCCCCAAGTCCAGCTTTTGTCTTACCCCCAAATTCCCTTCTTGCAAACCTCTCACACTCAGGTGGCTTTCCAGTGCTCCAAGAGTATCATCTGTGCAGCCTCCAGGTGCAGGACAATGCCTTCAGAGCTTCTGTCATCACCCTTGCCTGGGGTTCCTCCTCAGGAATGGGCCACCCCACAGAGAGGCTCCTGTCCTTTCTTTGTGCCATTGCAATTTCTGCTCTGCCAGTTTTCTAGGACAGGGAGAGAACACCCACCCCCATGATCCCAGGGCCCTGATTCCTGCCTCCCTGCCACCATGACCACAATATACAAATATCCCACCTTCCTCCCATCTTCCGTCCAGCCTCCAGTTCACAGGCAGTCACATCCTTCTGAACTTCAGTAGTAGGTGTCATTGTCAAGTCTTACCCTCAGGATAGCGCCAGGCACACAGCAGTCACTCAATAAATGTTTATTGATTATTGTTTGGGTGGGGTGGGGTGCTTGTTGTCCTCCACCCTCATAGGGGACCAAAATGGCATCCTTATGCTGGAATTCAGGTCCAGTGTGTCCGTCCAGCTGTGGTGGATCAGACCAGTCTGAGCTCAGAAGGCTCTTGCACATGTTGGACACCAAGAGTCCACGTGAACATTTGGGGTGGATTTGGGGCATCTTCTGTTTCTTTTGAGTTACTGAACTTCCCCTTCATTCATGGAGCACAGTACTTTCTCTGAGGAGGGTCCACTGTGCTGGCTGGTCATCTGCCTGTGTCTCACAATTGATTCCAAAGTTCTTCAGAGAAACCCGAAGCGTGTCCTTGTATCGCTTCTTCGGACCATGGTACGAGCACCTCCCCCGTGTGAATTCTCTGTAAAATCATCATTTAGGCTAACGTACATCTGGCATTGGAACAGCGTGGCCAGCCCATCCGAGCTGTGCTCTCTGCAGTAGAGGTTGGATCCAACCATGGCAGTTTAGCCAGAGAAAGGACCTCAGGGTCTGAAGGTGTCAGCAGGGGCCAGAGGAAGCCAGGATCCAAGAGGACCTGACCTCCACCTCCACCCCCATCCCAGCTAGCCGGATACTAGGGTCCTTCTGGTGCTCCCGGGGGCCTGGGAGTCTGCTTGGAGCCAGCTGATTGTGACTCCTTGGCCCCCTGACTCAAGCTGGACTCCCCTCTGCCAGGCTGTCTGCAAGGGCCTGGCCTTCTAGCCACACATACCACACACTTTCTATTTCTACCAAATTGGGCTCCTCCTCCTCCCAGAAGTTTCCTGCCTTTTTCTGTGCTTTAATTCAGGCAGGCTGCCCATCCTCTGTCTCTAAACTGGCTTCTGCCCTCACTGTCCTGCCCTTGTATGGACATCTCTAGCACTTAGCACACGGTAAACACTTAATATATCAACGAGTTTTAATTCATCTGTTTCCTTCCTTCTCAGACATCAAAGCTGCCCACAGCTGACTGGAGCTACCTGGAGAGGAGCCCCAGGATGCCCCTAGAGCTGCGTTACCCAGCCAGGGTAGAAGGAAGGCTCTAGGGCCTGGCCTGATCTGGCCTCTGAGTCACTGAGGGCCGAGGCCCAAAGAACCAGAAATGATCTGTCATTTCTCCAGCACTTGGGGGAAGCTTGTGAGGTTCCATGATGTCATCTGATCCTCACCTCCACCTTGTGAGGTGTCAGGAAGAGGGCTAGGGACCAGGCCTAAGACTGCATGGAGGCATGGAACTCCCAGGTGAGAAAACACCCTTCACCCAAGCAGGTTGGCACCTCTGCAGCTCCTTTTGCAGATGAGGAAACTGAGGCACTGAGATGTACAATAACCCGCCCAGAGTTTGACTAGTAGCTCTCCCCGACTCCAAGGTCAGCACTGCCCCCCTCTCCCCGACTCAGGAACCTGGCTGGGCTCACGGTCAGCTCTTGCTGTTGACCACCTACTGCCTGGCCAGCTCTCCTCCCTCCCCCCAGGCCTGTCTGTGCTCTCAGAATGCGGACATTGGCCTTCTCCAAGCAGGAGAAGCACAGATAAAAGCTGCCTGAAAGGCTGAGGGAGGAGGTCAAGGCTGTCTCTAGAGGCCCCTGGCCCTGGATTCGGAGTCATCCTGCCCCTGGTATGCCCCTGGTACTGACCCGTTGTATGACTTTGGGGAGGTCCCCTTCACTGGGCCTCCACTTCGCACTTTTGAGGGGGCTGGGCAAGATAGTCTCTCAGGCCCCTGCCAGACTCCCATCAACACCCCCATGTAACTGCCGAGGCTCCCCCTAGTTCTCAAACATACCAGAAAAGAGAGATTCCAGGGTAGACAGGTGTTGGGCCAGGATGAGGACTCCCAGGGTTCAAGATGAGCCTCCAAAGGCATTATGCTGGGCCTACCTTTGACCTAGCGCTCCCTCTCCTAGGCCTGTGCATCTGAGAAGTCCCCAAAGGAAGGAGAGCACTCATATTTACAAATACTTATGGCAGCTCTTTGTGGAGTGACTAAGAAGTATAAGCCAGGGCTGCCCATCAGGTGGGAAAAGGCTGGAGGCACGGGCACGAAGGTCGTGGAACATGAGTGGGCAGCAAGAAATGAGGAAGGAGCAATTTCAGCCAAAGCTGAGGCTTGGGGGCCAGCGAAGAAGGAAGCAGGACCTGTCCAGCTGCAGTGACCCTGCTGCAATGACCAGCCGGGAACCTAGAGCATGGACACGGCAGCGCGGTGCCCCTCTCTGGACAGTGAGCCGACGGACACACAAGAGTACTGCTTGTGATCAGTCTGGACGTTAAGTGGCCTGACAAGATGGGCTTTCTTTTTTGATTAGGGGTTGATAGGAGGAGGAAGAAAGTGCTTGTCAACTGAAAATTATAAATTAAAAAGGTTGGTGGGGACAATGTCCAAAATGAGGGCATTAGAAGGAGACCTGGGGACTGAGGAGGAAACTGAGGAGTCCTGCTGTGGACATGCTGAGTCTGAGGCATCTGGGTGAGTGATCCAGCAGGCAGATGGAGATGTGCTCAGGGCTCCAGAGGGGCTGGGGAAGGCCCCAGAGTGGAAGGCAGTAGAGAGACAGAAGAGTACAGGGATGAGGACAGAACCCTGGGGAATGCCTACATTCAAGATAGGGAACGAGAACCAGAGACAGAGAAGCAGCTGTATGAGGAGCAGCCCATGTCAGTCAGTCAACAAAAACTTATCAAATGCCTGCTATGTGCCAAACACCATACTAAGGGCTGGGGATACACATACATAGAAACAAAGACAGCTCCTGTCCTCCAGGAGGTCTCAATCTGATGGGCAAAGACAACACAGCCAAAGGAGCTGAAAAGGGCAGGGGGAGAAGGTGCCCGATTCAGGGGCATGATGGAGACTTGCAGAGAGACATTCAGAGCGGGGGAGCTGGGGGTAGAGGGGGGCCAGCCTGCGTTGAACATCACCCTTCAATAGATGTCCTGAAGCAAATGGTCCTACCCTTCAGGAAGAGGGGACTGAGGATGGAGGACCAGGCAGAGGGAAGAAGCATTTCTACAGCACCTACTATGTGCCCAGCACTTGCCAAGTGCTTTACAACTATGATGTCATTTGGTGAGAGATGGAAGGAGGAAAGGCTGCTGAAGAGGTGACACCAGCCCAGGAGAGCACTGGGACAGACTCTTGCCAGGCTGAAATCCTAAGGGGGGCCTGGGGTGGTGGTCCCACACTGGTCTAGGGGCTGGCCCCACCTCTGTCAGGCTACACAATGAGAATATGCTCCCAAAGCGTCAGGGCAGCAGCTGAGGGAGTTCTGTCACCCCCCAGGAATGCCAACCTGCAAGTCTGTCCTGCCCTGGGGGTGCTTCAGCTCCACCCCACCCCAGGTCACTCAAACCAAACTGTAATCTGCCAGCTCAGGAGACTGGTTGTCTTAGGGGGAGGAACAGGGAAGAGGCACAGAACCTCAGAACTTGGAGAGGTCAGGCAGGTGGCAAGAGGGGCCTCTGTCCCTGTCTGCAGGGAAAGGTGGTGAGCACCCTGTGTCCAATGGAGGGGTCTCTGGCCTGTCCATTGGGGTGCTCAAGGAGGAGCCCCAGACCCGTGGGAGGGGCTTTGCCCTCCCAGATGATCTTGGCTTTCCCAGGGTGTAGGCTCTCCCCTCTGCCCTTGAAGATGGCCATTCCTAAGCTGTCTGATTCCCTTAGGACTCTGTACCTCATGGGTCATCTAAGGTAGTTCCACATCAGCGCCTGGTTCTGGTTTCAAATTCTGGGGCCTTTAACGTTCTCTTTGGGGCCCCTTCCTCTAGGAACACCACATGTTCCCTTTCCCTTTGCCCTTCACATTATCTTGCATCTATGCCATCGTCCAGGAAGGTCTATTGGTCTATTCAATTCCACTTATAAGCTTTTCTTAACTGCCCTAGGCCTTGTGTTTGATGGAGTAGCCCGAGGGCAGAAGTTCCCCCTCCTCACCCGAAGGTCCTTCCCCCATCAGCTTGTCCAAGGACTTGGCTGCTCAAAGGTAATGAGTTGTTGGGGAATTCTAAGAAGTCAGCCGGGGATTTCATCGGAACTCACCCAGACAGAGCTGGCCCAGGGTTGGCTTGGAGACTCTGCCAGGGAAACAGAGAGGGTGAGTGACCTGTTCAAGGTCACAGAGCCAGGTTGTGTCAGAAATGCCTCCCAATTTGGGATGTTTTTAAATGAAGAAGAAGGAAAAAGCTGTTCCATATTTTCTATCAACTCATGACTAAGCAGCTTTGGGGACAGAGAGCCTGAGTTCAAGTCCTGCCCCTGTAAAGTACTATCTGTGTGACCCTGGACAAGTCATTTCAGTTTCCTACACCTCAGTAAATCAATGGCGATACTTGTCTTTGTTTGGTTATTTCAGTTGTGTCTGACTCTCCACAAACCCATTTGGGGTTTTCTTGGCAAAGATACTGCCATTTCCTTACTATCTCATTTTACAGATGAGGAAACTGATGCAAACAGAGATGAAGTGACTTGCCCACAGTTACACAGCTAGTGAGTGTCTGAGGCCAGATTTGAACTCATGGTCATGAGTTACTCTGTGCACTGTGGCACTGCCTAACTTCCTCTGTAATACCACATCTGTGTTAGAACACAGAGAGATCACCTAGGTGGATAGAGCCTTGGGCCTGGAGTCAGGAAGCCCTGAGTTCAAATCCAGCCACTGACACATTTACTAGGTGTGTGACCTTGGGCAAGTCACTTCACCTGTTTGCCTTGGTTTCCTCATCTGTAAAACGGGGGTAGTGACAGTATCTACATCCCAGGATGGTTGTGAGGATCCAATGACATAATGAGGGATAGTTCTGGAGAAACCTGGGAAGATGCAGTCGAGTGACCAGGAGGAGAACAGTTTATGCAATCACTACACAGGATGAAACGAACCTGGCAAGCCTTAGTAACAAGATCAGTGCTACAGCCAGCCAAGGCTCAGTGTCCATCTCCTCACAGAGAAGCCATGGACATGGTCAATGCAGGATTTGTTTTGCTTGACTGCAGGTTTAGATCAGGGTTATTTTTTCTTTCCTTTCTCTCTCAGTGGGGTGAAGGTAGGGGGTGAGGTAGGAGGGGGAGATGGAGAATTTTTGTTGATTGAAAAAAATGAAAGCAAAAATAAAATGAGGGGGTTGGATTCATGGTCCCCAGGTCCCTTCCAGCTGAACAAGGGTGACCATATTGATCACTTTCTATTAAAATATGCTTAGAATTATTTTGGAAAGAAATTTGGAGTTCTACCTTTCAGGTCACTCTCTCCTCTTTTTAGCTACAAGACTGGCTTTTGATCTGGGAGCAATCTGCTGAGGAAGCATGGGATTTCTAACTTACTTGACAACTTCTGGCCCTAAGACCAGGTGTGAGCACCCCCACCACCACAGAAAGGCATGTAAGGAACGCTTTGGTATCTCCAGCCCTTATCTGTGCATCCCCTGTCTTGCTGGAAGGTCCCCTGTCAGGGGACCCTTGGGGGAGGGGCAGAAAGTCCCCTGGGGGTCAGTTCTGCTGCTTCACCCTCTGACCTGTGGCCAAGGCTCCCACCTGCCAGACTTCTCCCAGAATCCCTGTGTCAGCATTAGGGGCCATGACGTTTATACAATGGGAGGATCATAAAGTGACAGCAGTGAAAGGTCAGTGAGGGGCACCCCCACATCTCTGGAACTGGGAGAAGGACCAGGCCTCTCGATGGCTGAACCCTACAGAGGCTGCATCGGCTTCTCAGGCCCCTCCCAAATGGAAGAGAAAGCATTTGCTGGCTTCATGGAGGAAGCAGACCCTAAGCTAAAAAGAGGAGAGAGTGATCTGGAAAAGTAGAACCTCAAATTTCTTTCCAAAATAATTCTAAGCAGATTTAATAGAGTTAAGTGAGGAGAAGGGTGATGGGAGGAGCTGGGTCACAAGGGGGGCACCAGCTCTGTCTGCTTGTGGCCCAGGATGAGCTGGGCATGGGGCAGCTTCTCCTGGACTCTAGCTTCTCTCCCAGAAATCTAGGTTCCAAACGTAGAAGGAGCCCTGTTGGACAAGGAGTCGATGTTCTGACAGTCAGGGAAGCAGCTGGAAGAACGGGGCATCATGGGTACTAAAGACTGTCCTCCGGGGGGGACACATCCGCAAAGTTACCCTCATTCTCCTTTGTTCTTTCTCTGGGGGGACCAGGGAGCAGTTACTCAGCAAGTTGGTGAGGAGTAGGGCTGGGCTTTTGGGCACAGACTGCATGGCCGGCCCTTTCAGGGTGCCCTAGTAACCCTGGGTGTACGTTCAGCTGTCCTGGGGCTGGCAGCCCCAGCAGGGATGATCACTCAGACCGGGATGATGGCCAGCTGCTGGGGACTTGGGGAGTGAAAGAGGAGGGACCCAAAGACCCGCCAGATCCACAGTCTCCAGCCCCTTGCTCCTCTCCAGCTGTGCTGGTGGAAGCCCTGGCTGGACCTGGAACTTGGCACCCCCAGGACAAAGAACCTGAGAGGTCTGTTTAAATTCAGATTGAACTGACAGGGGCAGCTACATGCTGCCATAGTTCACAGAACTGGATCTGGAGGCAGGAAGACCCACATTCCTGAGTTCAGATACAGCCTTAGACACTTACCAGCTGTCTGACCCTGGGCAAGTCACTTCACCCTGTTTGCCTCAGTTTCTTCATTTGTAAAATGAGTGGGACTGCAGACAGTCAGACGTGAATGAAAAACTGACCAAGTGAAGGAAGAGACTCTTACTCGGTCTCAGGTGGGAGCAGAGCTGGGAACTTCATTAGCTTTGCTCCACCTCGCCCCCCCCACTCCCCAATCAAGAACCTCCCAAGGATTCCTCTGACCTCTGGGATCAAAAGCAGAGCTGGTTTGGCTTCAAAGGGGCCCTACCCTTCCAGGCTTCTCCACTCCTCACCCCCTTCCCAGACTGGCTTATCATGGCTGCTCCCCTGCTCCCATCTCAACTCACCTCCTGACACAGACACAGACACAGACACACACACACACACATTCACACAGGCACAGACACAGACATACAGACGGAGACACACACACACAGGCACAGACATACAGACGGAGACACACACACACAGGCACAGACACACATACCTCTCTCCATCTGCCCTGTCCAGAGCCCTGGGCGGCCTAGGCCAGCGTTCTATGCCTCCTCACAGCGCAAGGCCATGTTGTCTTGACTCTGCCAGTCTGTGATTCTCTCCCCAGAAGGCTGCAGCACAAGAAGGCATCGCCAGAGTGGCTGGGAAGCACCCTCCCTGCACCGCATCTCTCAGACCAGCCTAGTAATACTCCTAACAGCACGCATTGATAGAATACCTACTGTGTGCCAGGCACTGTGTCTGCAGCGTCCACAGATGTGACTTGATCTGTGCAGCAGCCCTGTGGGGGAGGTGCCACTATGACCCCTACTTTACAGCTGAAGAAATCGAAGCAGACTTGACCCAGTCCCGGAGAGATGACGTGCCTGAGGCAGGATCTGACTTGAGGCTGGCATTCTGCCCACGGGGTGTTCTTGACTAGGGAGCAGAGACTGACCTGACCACTTTTCCAGGCAGACCCTCTTTGGCCTGCTTTCATGCTGGGTCTGGTTTGTCCCAGCGTGGCCTGTTCATGCCACCTGGTGGGGCTGCCAGTCCTCAGCCGTCACTCCGACAAGGGAAGGCTACCCTTTCCAGGGCAGGGCATCAGGAACCCCTCTCTCCTCAGAGGGCTCCCCAGCACAGGCTGGGCCCAGAGAAGGGGCTCCCTCAATAACCCTTGTTGTGAACAGCCCTCTGCGCTGGGGGCCGTGGAGAGGATCCCGGGTCCGGGGTTCCCACCTCATCTCCTCCCTAAAAGCGGGGGGCTGGCCAAGGCGACCCCCCTCAGATCTGGGTCTCTGATGCCCTGGAATCTGGGGAGTTGGGGGAAGGGGCGGGCAGGGGCAGGCAGTCTTCCGGGGCCCCAGGCAGCAGCCATGTACGGTGTGTGGTTAAGTAAATGCCAGGCTTCAGCATTGCTTGGACCAAGCTAAGTACGGCCAGGCTCCGGGCCGGGCAGGCGCCTCTGCGGAGGACCCATCGCTGACATTCTGGGAGGGGACAGCGCCGGGCAGGTGCCTCCCGCACAGGGCAGCCTCGGCACGCCCCTGCCAGGGCCCCCTGCAGCTCCTGGCTCCGCCCCTGGGCCATAGAGACCCCTGCAGGAGGGGGGAGAGAGGGCTGGCCCAACGTGCCGCACCACGTGGCCTCTGGGGCCCCTCCCATCCCGGGCGGCCCGGGAGTCACACGAGCACGTGCGCGCACACGTGCTCCAGCCCGGCCCCGGGGGCTGCCGGGAGCACGTGCCTCCGGGCCCCCGTCTCCCAGGCCTTCCCCACCACACCGCGCCCTCCGGAGGCGGGGCCGCGCACGCACGTGCTCCAGCCCCGGGGGCTGCCGGGAGCACGTGCCTCCGGGCCCCCGTCTCCCAGGCCTTCCCCACGACACCGCGCCCTCCAGAGGCGGGGCCGCGCACACGTGCTCCAGCCCAGCCCCGGGGGCTGCCGGGAGCACGTGCCTCCGGGCCCCCATCTCCCAGGCCTTCCCCACGACACCGCGCCCTCTGGAGGCGGGGCCGCGCACACGTGCTCCAGCCCGGCCCCGGGGGCTGCCGGGAGCACGTGCCTCCGGGCCCCCATCTCCCAGGCCTTCCCCACGACACCGCG
>CM053772.1:3609646-3642886 GCA_028658325.1 Potorous gilbertii
GCCTTCCCCACGACACCGCGCCCTCCGGAGGCGGGGCCGCGCACACGTGCTCCAGCCCGGGCCCCGGGGGCTGCCGGGAGCACGTGCCTCCGGGCCCCCGTCTCCCAGGCCTTCCCCACGACACCGCGCCCTCCGGAGGCGGGGCCGCGCACACGTGCTCCAGCCCAGCCCCGGGGGCTGCCGGGAGCACGTGCCTCCGGGCCCCCCGTCTCCCAGGCCTTCCCCACGACACCGCGCCCTCCGGAGGCAGGGCCGCGCACACGTGCTCCAGCCCCGGGGGCTGCCGGGAGCACGTGCCTCCGGGACCCCATCTCCCAGGCCTTCCCCACGACACCGCGCCCTCCGGAGGCGGGGCCGCGCACACGTGCTCCAGCCCGGGCCCCGGGGGCTGCCGGGAGCACGTGCCTCCGGGCCCCGTCTCCCAGGCCTTCCCCACGACACCGCGCCCTCCGGAGGGAGGGCCGCGCACACGTGCTCCTGCGCCCCGCCCCTCTGCGGGGGGGGGGCCCTCCGTGACCGCCGACCCTCCCTGGAGTCCTAGTGCCGGGCATACAGTAGGCGGCTAAC
The DNA here is from genome assembly GCA_028658325.1 of Potorous gilbertii. Taxonomy (NCBI): domain Eukaryota; kingdom Metazoa; phylum Chordata; class Mammalia; order Diprotodontia; family Potoroidae; genus Potorous; species Potorous gilbertii. The sequence goes on from CM053772.1 coordinate 3,610,214, forward strand.
CAACGCTGGCCGACCGCGGAGCGCATTTATGTGGCTCCTACGGCCTAAACCTCAGGGCCCCGCGTAGGAGGGTCCGAGGCTGCCTTCTGGCTCCAGGCCAGCGCCCTGTGGACTCTGGCGCCCCCTCGCGGCCCGTAGAGACGGCTTTCCAAGCTCCCCTGGGGCCGCAGCGCTCGGACCGTGGCGCCCTCTGGTGGCCAGCCCGCGGCAAGGAGTCCCTGGAGCCACGTGCGCAGAGAGGCGGGGAGGGGAAAGGGGAAGAGGCGGAAGAGGGAAAGAGGGCGGGGCCGGAAGCCGGGCGGGGGTGGGGTGGGGGCGGAAGCAGGATTGGTTGTGGGAGGAGGTGCGGCGAAGGCGGAGCCGGAAACGGCTGAGGGGAGGGGCTGGGCCGGAAGCTTGGGCCGAGGAGGCGGAGAGGAAAGGGCGGGACCGGAAGCGGGGAGGGCCGGGGAGGCCGGGAGTGGGCGGGGCGAGGGCCGAGAGGGAAAGCCGTCAGGAGAGGGCGGAGGAAAGGAGCTGGGCGGGCTGGCCCAGGGAAGGGGCGGGGCGCGTCCCTGGTCGCCATGGAGACCGTGAGCTCGGTGTCCCTGGGGTCCCCGATGGCTCGGGCCAGCCTGGAGCCCCTGGGGCCGCCTTCCGGGGAGGCCGAGGCCGAGCCCGAGCCCCGGGCCGACAGGGGCTCCGAGGCATCCCCGGAGCCGCCCGAGCCCCCCCTGCTCAGGCTACGGCCCTCCTCCGTGCAGAGCCAGGTGGGGCGCCGGGCCCCGCCCCGCTCCGCTCTGTCCATAATGGGGAGAGGCCGCGTCCTCGTTGGGGGGGGCCCTAGAGATGGGGGGGTGAAGGGGACCCTGGAAGTGGGGGGCCCAGAAGTGGGGGGTAGCAGGGAGGTGGGCCCCTGGAGGTGGGGGGCCCTAGAGGTGGGGGGTGAAGGGGGCCCTGGAAGTGGGGGGCCCAGAAGTGGGGGGGAGCAGGGAGGCGGGCCCCTGGAGGTGGGGGGCCCTAGAGGTGGGGGGTGAAGGGGGCCCTGGAAGTGGGGGGCCCAGAAGTGGGGGGGAGCAGGGAGGCAGCCCCCGGAGGTGGGGGCCCCTCAGTGGGCAGAGGCAGGTCAGGCACCTGGAGTGGGGCAGCCTCCTGAGCTCCCTCCACCCCCCCAGGATATTTCCCACGTGCTGACAAACCTCTTCAGGAACCTGTACACTCTGGACGTGATTGGAGAAGACATCGGGGCAAACCTCATCAAATCCCGGGGCGGGGAGAACCCCCAGCACGAGACGTTTGTGGCTGAGCTGCAGAAGGTGAAGCCCCCGCCCCCTCCTTTCGTAGATTGGCTTTAGGGCTTGCCAGGTGGTGGAAAGCTGCACAAAAGACCTTCCCTGCTCGCAAGGGGAGAGAACACGCAAACACACACATAAAGCAAAGGCTGGGGAAGGCTTCCTAGGGTAGCTAGGATTTAGGAAGGGGTTGCCCCAAAACTGTCTGGAAAAGAATCGGAGGACCCAAGTCTTCTTGAGATCAAGGTGGTAACCATTTATGAAGCTTTTGAGCAGGGAAGAGTTCTTAGGGAACATGCCATTTTGGAGGGTACAAGGAAGACCTGTGGCAAGCAGGGCAGTGATTAGGGAATGGTTAGTTCTTAAAGGAACATGCATTTTTAGTGTCTACTGCCCAGGTATTTTGCCCAGAGTTCATCTGGAAATACCCTAAGGCCGGGCTACATGGAGGTGTATTTTAGGCCCTGAACAGTCACTAAGTCAACTAACGGTCAGGGCTGACTGAGGAATACCAAGGCTGTTCTCCTCAATGCCTTTTTAGACCTGATTCCCATAAGAGAGGATATTTATGTCTTACTGTAGGATACATAGTATTGGTCAGCGAGTAGTAAATGTTGGTATTACCCAGTGCAGGCCTGTTCAGCTGATTCAAACTAATACATTCTATAGGTGCAGCTTGCTACTGTAGCAGAAAGGGGGATAATAGGTTTTGCTGGGACAGGCTGTGTCCTTGGGCTGGGGAGAAGCTGCCTGGGATTATCTGAGGCAAGAGAAAAATATGATTTTTAGAGAGAAATGTGATTTTAGAATTGGGGTCCAAGCACCCCATCAGGAGAGCCTTCCAGGCCTGAGGGTACAAGACTGGCTCCGGAGTAGAGTACAGGCCTTCTGCCAGAGAATCTTTGGCTCAGGCCCAAGATAAGAGAAAGGCTAGGATGGGAAAGAAGCTGGAGGCCTCAGGGATTCCCTGGCCACAGCAGCACTTTTATACCTTGGATTGGTGGATTCTGTAACAACAGAATTGTGTCAGCTACTCAGTCTGCCAGGACTCAGAGCATCTTGTTTGTTGGAGAGGAGAATGGTGATAACCCCTTCTCTTGCATGTGTCAGACTGGTATCTAGAGCTCCTAGTTCATTCTCCTGTGGGCCTCCCTGTCTTATGCACAGGGGAGGCAGGATGGTACCAGAGAAACGATGCACCATTAAGAGGAGAGGAGTAGAGTTATCCTTTGGATTTTCAGATTTAACTTTTATGTTAAATTTAATCTTTAAATATTCTGTGACTATTGTATTCATTTCTTCATGGATCGCCTAAAGGGACTTTTCATGATCAGCCTCTGCAATCTCTGCTTGTATTAAGGCAATCAGATCTTCTTAGCCTTTTTGATGGGCTTGTGGTCCATGGGGATCCCAGTGATTTTTTCATCCCAGTTGCTCTCTAGCCATGCCTCCCACCTGATATACTTGTGTACATGAGGTTTTAATTGCAGGGCAGGCCTTGTTGACCTGAAAACTTGGTTAAAGAAAAGGCAACAGGCTCGATGCATGCATTTTATGATTTAATTAATTAACTCCCCAGTAACATCATGCATTATGGAGCCAGAAATGTTCTGGCTACCTAGTACAGAAATCTTCTGGCTTATATACATTTTGCCATGAGAAAGGAACTCTCTTAGTTGAACAAATCATAAATTCAGTAAGACAAGACAATTAATAGGGCAATGTCAGTTGAACCTTGCGATTCCAGGCTGGGTAAACATATGTCTCGGTGACATACGACAAGAAAGGATCCCACACTAGTGAGTGGCAGGCTTCCTGTCCTAAACAGATATTCGAAATAGCTGACATAGGAAAGGGTAAACAAAGTTCAAATAGAAATTATGACCTAAGATGTCTGTATTTTCTTTACCATTAATATGCCATAACATAGTATATGTCTATAGATGTTAAGATATGGAAAAAAATCCCATTGTTCAAGATAGTGTCTTAGGTTAAAGGTCTCCCAAGGAATGTTAAGTCAGCCCTGGCTGGCTTTTGTTGACATAGGAAGAGGAATTCTCTGAGTTTGCTTCAGGGAGAACAAAGAGATTATTCCAAAATTTTATATTAAACATTATCACCCTTATGCAATATATTTAATTCTTTTAGCCTTGGCCTTTCCTCCTGGCCTCTGGAACTCCCCTTTTGTATTAACCTGTTTAGCATTGGCCTGTTTGTTAATCAAGGAGACACTTCTTTCTGTCCAGAGCCCACAGGTTCTTGGTAGGCTGCCTAGAATGTTGTGCCAAGCCTAATGGGACAAAATATGAGAGATGGTGCCAGTTATGGTGTGAACTTGAGTTTGAAAATCAAGCTCCCAGGTACAAGAGAAGGGAGGCTGCTGGGGGGATGGAACCTTAACCTGACCTTTGAGCACCAAGGGAAAGGGTGGTTGGCCTTGGGTATGGCATTGGTCAGGACCAGCATGTTGCCAGCCTTGATTCAGCGGCATTGAGAAAACCAGAAAATAAAGAAAAATGGAGGTACACACAGCTGGTGCTGATTTGAGGTTTTCTAAGTCACTTTATGGGCAGTGGAGCCGTCAGGAGACAGAATGTTCTTCTTGGCCCTGGAGGGCAGAGCTAGCACGGATGGGGGCAGGTAGCCAATGCATTGTGGTGCTATCCTGGAGCAGAGCAGGCTGTCCCCCTGTAGCACTGACTCCTCAGCAGACAGCAGATGGAGGCTTTTCTCCACTGCTGGAGCAGAGCTGTTTCCAGGGACATGTGGGACTAGGTGAGACAGCCTCCTGAGGCTGTGCGCGGGCCTCTTGGGCAGGCACTTCCACTCTTCAGGGGAAGCCAGGGCCTCGGTGAAGGGGGCAGAGAGAGGTCAGCATCACTGTGGCTATGTTCTTTTCCTTCTTCTTGTGCCAGCTTCGATATGAGTATGCCCAGAAGTTGGCAGACGCAGATGTGGTTGAGAGGCATATCATTCAGGCCCGAGCTCGGGCCATGGCAGAGGAAGAAAGGGTCCTGAACAACATCAAGGCCCAGGGATTTAAGACCATCCAGTTACCTCCAGGTATGGATTATGTGCCTGCTTTTGTGCAAACTGCCAAGCTGGAACCATGGCAGGACAGAAGCAGAATTCAAAGGCTCCTCTGTCCTTCCCAGGGTCTCCTTGGAGGTGTCCAAGCCCAGGCTCAGAAGGGGCCCAGGCAGGCCTCTGCCCTCCACGGACAGCCCCATCCACTTTTGCATAGGACAGTTCATGCTGTTCAGGAGTTTTCTCTGAGATCAAGTAGAAATGGATGGCTTTGTGACTCTGGTCCAAGCAGTACAGGCATTAACTCTTTTCTACATGGGAGGCCTTTGAAGACCGCCAGCACACATCCCCATCTGTTCTCCCTGACTCATGTCATGGGGCTTCATAGGGTCATGGCCACAAGTGCTCTCACTGCCTCGGCCAGCCTCCTCTGGACACAGGTTAGCGCATCAATGTCCTTCTTCAAACATGGTGTCTGAACCACTTAGCTACGATCAGACTGGGCAGGGCAGGGGACAAGAGTCGTCCTCCTCTGGCGCCCAATCCCCCTGTCACTGTCCTTGTCTCACATTCATATTTTTTCTGCAACCACATGGGTGACTTGTGTTGTGTCCCCCATATTATACTTGTCCAGGTGACTTTAATGGTGACATGAGGGATAGAGTCCTGGGCTTGGAGTCAGAAAGACCTGAGTTCAAATCCAGCTTCAGAGGCTTGCTAGCTGCGTGACCCTGGACAAGTTACTTTACCTGTTTGTGAAATGGGGAGGATGATAACACACCTGTTTCCCAGGGTTGTTGTGAGAATCAAATGAGATGGTGATTATGAAGTGCTTCCCAAAGGGCCTGGCACAGAGTAACATGTCCGAGGATCTTCTGAGGATCCTCATTGGGGCATGTAGGCAGCACAGAGTCATGGGAGGTTTGTGAGGAGGGGACTGCTATGCTCTGGATTCCTGTCAGGGAATGATTAATGTCGGGGAGAAGTTGGAGTAGGGAGAAAGCTGAAGGGGCTTGAGCAGCCATTACTGTGGTTCAGGAGAGCAGTGCTGCCCACTGGCCTGGGGAGCCTGATGGAACCACAAGGGAGCTGACTGGCTTTTCTTTGCAATTACTAGTGTTTTTTCTACATTTCAAGGCCAAATTCCCCGGCCTGATTTGTTTGCGCTCCACAGCTGGCCCCTTTCTTCTCACTGGCATTGTAAACAGTCTCTGCTCCTGCCCAGTTTTTGTATCCAGGTCTGTGCCTGTGGTCCTCACGTGCCCAATGTGCCCTCCTTCCTGACCAAGCCTAAGTATTTCACAAGGCCTGGCTCAAGGCCACCGCCTCTCCAGAGGCTTTCTTGTCCTTCTACCAACCCCCAGCCCTCCCTGAGCCTTCCTGCCCTCATCTCCAATTGAGTATCTCATCAGTGTCACACAGTGTAGGTCTGGATTGGATGGTTCTTCATTTTTCATGGTGATATTTGTTCCTCAGACAGACGGGAAGTCTGTAGAGGGAAGGGTGGTTGTCTGCTGTTCCTGCCTCTGCCTCCCTCCTCCCCTCCCCCCTTCATAGGACTAACTCGACAGTTGGTTAGTATGTAAGCTCTGGGGGTACAAAGGAAGGGCCTAAGGAGCTGCCAGTCAAGGTGCAGATCAGTAGATATGGACGGGCAGGCAGGGACCTTGGGGGTGGTTCCAGAAGGAAGGCCCCAAGATGAAGGAGATCTGGAAAAGAGAGCTGAGGCATGGGGCTTGGTCAGAGGAGAGTGGTAGGGGGTCATGGCTAGGGACAGTAGGGCAGGCCCTTGGTGTAAGAACTCTTAGCAAAAATCTGAAAATTCTTAACGATTCCACCACTCATCGGTGCAACATCTGCTGGGCTGGGGAAAACGTGAGGGCAGCGTTGTGGCATCGGCTTTGTGTAGTGACCCTTGTTTGTTTGTCCCTTTCATCCAGTGAAGTCAACCTTCAGGTGGTGTGTGGATAACGAGCTGCTGAGGAAAAACCACTTGATTTGTCCTGATGATTACACCTGTGACCCTTTATCTTTTTCCCGAGCACCTAAAGGTAACATTTCTCTCGCCTCTAAGGAGTCTGCTTGCTGAATTCCAGCCTGCATCTGTGATCTAGCTGGAGCTTGGAGAGGAGTCAGGTTGTGCTGCTGTCTCATAGCGGGTTAGCCCAGCAGCCCCAGGCACAACCTTCCGCATGGCATTTGTCCCAGGCAAGGTTCCCCTCTTGGGGTACAAACTCTAGTCAGGGTAATCACCACAGGATAAAGCGAGGTGGAGTCCCCCTAGGTCTCATGGCCCCTGGAGAACCAGGCTAGGCCATTCATTCAGAACAGTGGCTAAGTTGGCTGTTGCTGGTTCCTCCTTGATCCTGTGCTGGTGAGGATTTTCAGGATACTCAGGAGAACTCTTTCTCCATCTTGGATCCCTCTGTCCAATCCCTTCCGGGCCCAGATTCCTCTTTGACCCCTCTTTCAGAAAGCACATTTCCTTCCCAAGGCCCATTAGGTATTGATCCTCTCTGCTGATCATTGAGTGCTTTGCCTTAGATGAGGCCAGGGCAATGAGAACTCCACACAGGGAGTGCTTAGAAAAGGACATGCTCATAGCCTGTGGGCTACAGCTGGGTCAGCCCAGCAAGGTGCTCCAGAGCCAGGGGCCAGGGCAGACCTTGGGGCTGGCTTGGGGGAAGGTTTGGATCTGGAGTCAGTGATGTCTGGGTGTCGAAGCAGGCCCAGTTTGTCAGTGTCAGTGTCAGTGGCGGTCGATGGCATCCAGGTCAGTTAGGTCCCCATTTCACTGGGTGTTGGTGCTGTCCTTGGAGTCATTGAATTTTTTTTCCCTGGATCTTGCCAAAGAGCCCTCTGACCTTCACCCTGAGGGGGGTCACAAGGTCCACTTCATTGGTTTCTGCTCTCTGCGCCCCCACTGCCCCCTCCTTCTTCACCAACTTCTCTCCTCTCTTTCTTGGTCCTCTCTTGTGAGTCCTCATCTTTGTCCTTCTGCTTCCCTGAGGATACTTCCATGCCCTACCCATTCTTCATTCCCCACAGACCCTCTGTCTCTCTTTGCTCAGCTGGCCCCCCACAGACAACCTCTAGCTTCTTACCTGCAGCCCAAACCAGCCCCTTCACCTCCATGGAGCATCCAGAAGGGACAAGGACTGGGTGGTGGGAAGGGCCCATAATCCCCCATATATACTTTACCTGGTTTGTCTTTAAGTTTTTGTGTTTTTTCATTTGTGCTGTCTTGTCAGTTAGAGGTGTTTGGGGGGAATGTGGCCAGCTACACTTTGGCTCACACAAATGAGGCATTCAGACTGCAGGCCTGCCTGTCACAGGATAGGAAGGACTCCCAAGGGTCTTTGGAGCCCTGCCTTGCCTCAGATGGGGAGGGAAGCGACCCCCTGACAACCAGCAGCCAAGACAGGAGCCTGTTGCCTTTAAGCCATAGTACCCTGTGGTATGCTTCGGAAGCTCTGGCCCTCAAGGTCAAGGATGGGGGCTACTCTTTGGGCTCGTCAGACTTGGGACCCCACCCAGGGCCCCATGTTGAAGGCCAGCAGCCAATGGGTATCCACTTAGGGAGCCTGCCTGAGGCATGTTCTTCCCCAGGCCCAATGAGACTCTCCAGGGAGGGCTTTGTCCCTGAAGCAGGCACCCCTTTTACTCTGAGATGGCCCTAAATCTCAGTCTCATCTGAAAGGATGGCAAGACAAAGCCATGAACTACAGCCATCAGGGCCCTTCCTCTGAAAAGAGAGCAGGTCTAGCATCTCTCTTCTCATTGACACTGCTGAGCATGGCTTGTCCTGGTCCTTTGTTGGTGGTGTGATGTGTTTGGGGGTGAGGGGGGAGAAGGAAAAGAGGGTCACAATCACTCGGCCTTCATAGCTCTCCTTGTATGTGAGCATCTTGGCATAGGGCCCTGCAGGCAGTGAGCAAGGTTCCAGATCCCTCTCTTGCTTAGAGATGACAATATGCTGAGCTCTGCCACAGGGTAGCTTCAGCTCTGCCTGGTGCACCTTTCCCTCTTTTCCCACTTAACTGTTTGTTTTTAATCTACTTTTATTTCTTGTTCTGTCATCATCAGCATTTCCCACTCTCCTCACTCCTCACTCCTCACTGCTACTGCCTCCCAGAGGACTGTCTCTTAGAGTAAAGAGCCACAATGGGGAATTCTCAGCACAGCTAGCTAAAAGATCAAAAAGACTAATGTTGATGTAGGATTCTATTCTCATAGCTCCCCCTTCTCTAAAGGAGCAAAGAGAGATCACACTCATGTAGTTCAGTCTTTCCTAAAGTTATATTTACTGCTAAAAACAGTAGATGACTGATTCTTTGGCTGTGAATTTCTATCTGGTTTGTTCCTAGAGGAAACCCTTATTGTTCAGTGACTTATGGCCCAGAAATGTTGGTCTCCTGGGGGTCTCTTTCCCAGCGTCCCGAAGGGAGGTGATGCACTATCATTGCACTGATGCTGAAAATGAGACTAGGAATTTGATTTCTTCCCTGTGAAGTCTTTGGCCACCCAAGGTTTCCTAAATCCAGGACTTCATCCTGTGTAATGGAGAAAACCCCCCAGCAGGCCCCATTCTGAATTCACAGAGAATCACCAGAGGGGACTGCGTCATCTGTACCAACTTGCGGCAGAGCATTTGAGAGAGAGAAAGTAGCCTCGGCCTTGGTGTTGGCCAGAAGGGTAATCCCTTCTATTCCTTTCCCTTGATGATAACCATGGTTTCTTTGAGCCACAGGAGAGAATGAGTCAGAGTACTCTAAACTGACCTTCAGCTACAAACAGCACATTGCAGGCACCGAGGATGTTCAGAAAGTCACAGAGATGGTCCGTAAGAAGAAGCTGCCAGCCATTCCTTCTCAGGTGTCCTTGTCTACCCTGACAAAGTGCTCAACGCCAGAAGTGACGCCCCCCAAGGTGGTCAAGGTAGGCACCAGAACCCAAGCCCCACGTCTTTCTGTGGGGTGGGATGGTGGTGGAGCAAGGCAGAAGAAAGGGGAGAAGGAAGGGGATGCCTTTGGGGGAGGGGCAGAGCCAGGACTGCATCTGCCTTCTTGTTTCCTGCATCGTGCTGAGTCTGGATGGTTCCGGGAAGCTCTTGGGGAGGTTTGAAGTAGGGGCTTTTGCTTGTTTCCCAGAAATTCCACTTTCCAAAGAATAAAATGTGGATGAGTCATCTAAACACGACCCAGAGGGTCCAGGACCGACGGCGCCTTACCCAATTTGAGAACCAGCACAATTTCCTCAAGAACCCACGTTTCTTCCCACCTAACACCACGAGTGGAGGCAAATCCCTCCTCTTTCCTCCTCCAAAGATAGGACCCAGGGGAGATGAGCGGAGCGCTGAGTTCAGCGAGAGGTTTGTGTCCACAAGAAGTGAACCCCAAGAACAATAAAGGTTTGACGGTTCTCTTGTTTCAGAGAGCATCCTTACTCTGCTTTGGTGGGTTGCCTATGGGAGCTGCACAGAGAGAAGGTGGGGGTCTTCAAGCCCCCATCTGGGGCAGGTCAGCACTGGGTCCCAGGTAGAGAAGTGAGCCCCCCGTTGGCTTCCTTGTATTCTCAGTGATCTCTGGGGTCCTTCCAGGGCCTGCTCCTTCCTTCCTCCCTCAATCCAGCAGTTACCAGGAAACGAGCAGGATCCAGGTTTTTCTTCCGATCACCCAATGACTCCGAAACAGTCAGCAAGCACTGATTTGGCCCCTACTGTGTGCCAGTGCCAGGTGTATGAGACAAACCAGCAGATACAGATTAATGCTGTCCCTGGATGGGACGGGAGAGCAGTGGCTAGCTACGGCTGGAGCTGAACAGTGCTGGCCTTGGCTGCCCTGAGGCATGAGCAGCAACTGTGGGGTAAATTCCGTTATGCATACGTGAGTGCACATGCATGTGTGTTTGCATGTGTCTAACAGGACTTTTATTTTTCCTGTTTCCTTCCAGAAATTTTGATGATACACCGGTGTTCCTAGCTAAGCCAGCAGTGGGTTTTTTTACTGATTATGTAGTTGGACCAGTTTATGAGGTAGAAATCTTACTTCCTTACTGACTCCTTCTTAACCATTACCCCTCCCAGCCTGTGGCCCAGACCACACAAAGCCATGCTGTTCTGACGGTTAGTCACAGATAGAGTGAAGCCATACATACCCAGACTTTGAAAAATGCCTTTAATGGCAACGATCGACAAAAGGCTTGGCATTCTCAGGAATGAGTTTGGAAACTCCAGAGACAACCTTCTTCCCATGTCCTCAACCACAGTGCTGTCATGCCTAGAGTCCTCTACAGGTCAGAGAGACCCAGGAAAGGACAGCTAGGGGTGGGGAAAGTCTCTTCCATTTTGAACAGAAGAGAGCTCAGATAGATGTCCATTAGAACAGGAGAGCGTGGGGCAAGGGGGCGGGAATGCAGGCTTGTTCCTTGATCCCAGAAGTCCAGAATCAGGATCTGCTTGGGAACCCGGAAGCAGGTAGAGGACAAAGAGCAGGGGACTTCATTTTATATAATGCAGAGTGAAAGAATTTAACCACAGAACTTGATGGCAAATCAAACACGTAATGAGGTTCCTGAAGGATTTATGTAAATTTGTGGATTATAACTCTGCACTGTGTCGTTCTGGGCACTTAGTGATTCCTTTGCTTATTCATTCACTGCATGGTGATTGGGAATGTACAAAGTATGGAGTGTCAGGAGGGAGAGCTACAAAGATGGGTGAGAAATAGGCCCTCCTCGAGAGTTCTATGGTCTAGTCGGGGAAAGACATGTCCACAAGGAGCTGACATACCCCAGGGGTGTTTGCTAAGTGTTTAGAAAGTGCTTTGAGTCTGTAATGGTGGGAGGGGATCATGGAAGGCTTCCATAAGGAGGTTGTCTTGGAGCTGGGCCTGGGTTGGGAAAATGAAATCTCGGGTGATTGGGAAGTGAGGTCCATGTGGCTGGTCAGCAAAGGTTGATGAGGGCAAGAATGGATTGAAGACTGTTCAAGGCAGTGACCCCGGAGGACAGTGACGGGCTTGGAAGGTGATGGCAGTCACTGAAGGGTGACGTGATGAGCTCTCAGACATCACCTACCAAGCAGATTCCATTTCTTCTTGTGAGACATGGATGGGCAGCAGACAGTGAGGCAGAACTGCTGGGAAAGGAAATGGGGATGAAGACTGATTACTCAAGATCTAAGAGGGGATGGGCTTTGAATGTGGGAACAGAAATTTGTCAGGGTCCTCCTCAGGGAGACCCCGGGGAAGCCTTGGAGGTGGGCGAGATGGCCAAAGGAGAGAGCACAGAGGAGGTGGTTGGGGACAGAGTCCAGAATAACCATAGGAGAAAAGAGAAGGAATCCAGGGTCAGAGATGGGCTTATGGCCCCTGCCCCAGAAGGCCCATGTCACAGGACATTCACTGCAGGGAAAGTGTTTCTGCTTCATGTCACAAATCCAGGTAATGACCTCAACTCTACGTGGTCAGACAGGACCTGTTGGGGACTAGCAGGAAGCACAGGGCTGCCTGACTCAGGCCCGAGATAAGAGAAAAGGAAGAAGCAGAGAATTTGGCCCAAGGTTGTGTTCCAATTCAGTCTAACCTTCGTTTTCCACCTTGTTCTTTAAATGATAAACCCAGATTGTGCTGGAGCTGCAAAATATGACATCCACCAGTCGCCACCTAAGAGTCCTCCCTCCGTCCACACAGTACTTTTCCCTGGGCTTAGGTGAGTGTGAATCTGACTTGTGGCAGTTTAATCCCGGCTCCTGTTCCTTGTTAGTGGGCAAACACCTCTGTGCTCCCCAGTGACAGAGGCCATCGATATCAGAGCTCCCACAATGGTGGGGCTTCTCCAAGCCGGCTCACTCTGGGGTAAAGTTGGGGTCTTCTACTTCAGACCCCCAAGGTCAGAAGGTTGTTGTCACAGGGAAGTTTTGCTCTTTGGCTGCTGAGGGGGTCTTTGCCCTCCTTGAGCACACCTGGTGGCCCGCCCCAGGCATCTTTCCCCCACTTGTAATGTCCTTGAAGCCCAACTACAGTGCCCACCCTACTGCAGTGCACATCAGCCCTGAGCCTGGCTCAGAACAGTGAGAGCCTTTTGACAGCAGTGCCAAGGTTTCAGGGTTAAAATCCTGCCTTTCAACTTGTTAGCAGCCGGCCATCGAGCCACATATTGGTGCTCTGAGGAGAAGGAGACTTCCCTGGGGAGGAGCACTCCTCCTTGGTGAGTGGGAATGGAGTAGCGATTGCTGTCTGCCTCAGTTTCCTCAGCTAGAACATAGGGATAATAGCAGCCTGTTATTATTCTGGGTACACTCATACTAGGAAAGCCCTTAGCTCACATCAGTACGTGTTCCTTTTCCCTTCCCCTTGGGCAGTGTTGGCTTCACTGATGCCCCCTTCCATCTCCCCCCAGGCAGGGGATGCCTGGACCAGCAACCCTGTGACTATCCCGAGTGTCCTGGGGACAGAAGCTACTTCTTTGAGGGCGATTTGTTCTCAGGAATACATGGAGCCACCTGGTGCCTCTCCAGAATCACAAAGCCCAGATCCTCATGAGCTCCTCGTGTTGGGACTGGAAATTCAAAAGCTTGTCTTTGTCTGACAGGAAAGTTCCCCGGAAAAGGAGGGATGGTGGCTCCTGGAATGAATTGCCAATACACAGTGCGTTTTGCTCCTGACAGCCTTGGAGATTTTGATGATTGTATTTTAGTGGAGACTCAGGCGACCCAGACACTTCTGATCCCCTTACAAGCCAGGAGACCACCTCCAATATTAACATGTTAGTATGGACTCCAGCAAGTGTGGGATACTGGCAAGCAAGCTACTGGGTAGGTTGGAGGGTGCCCAGAATGGGAACTCTCTGTGGCAAAGCAGGGCATGGACAGACAAGCTACAGACAGGTACAGCCAGCAGCCCATGCCCTGGGCCCTGGATTCTAATCCCAGCTCTGCTCAGGGCCTTGTTTCCACATCTGAAAAATGAGGAGCTGCTTCCCTTCCAGCTCTAAATCTGTGGTGCTTGCTAAGTCCTAGGGTATTGTCTGAGGTGTAGAGAGGGAGAGGGCATCCAGCCACCAGGTAGGGGTTCTATGCTGGGCCCCACAGCTAGCCTCCCTGCTGGACTTGACCTTGATTCTTCATGATTCTGAGCCCAGCAGGCTGTACCTTAGGACAGATGGCCTCTGGTGGGTGGTTGTTGGGCAACAAAACGGAGGTGCCCTTTGATTGAGGAGCGGCTGGACAGTGTACAGGGATGTTATCAGATAAGGCTGTGCGGTATGAAACGGCGAATAGGAGGGATTCAGAGAAACCTGGAAAGATCAGATGAACTGATGCAGATCAAAATATGCGGGACCAAGAGACTCTATAAATACATGTATGTTTAAATATTGCACTCGCATATTTATGTGTAGACTATATATGTGTGTGTATGTAACATATATGTAATATATGTAAATAAACACACATATCTCCATGGAAGAAATGTGGAGGGGGCAGAACAACGCTGATGCCATCAGATCCGATCACTGGGTGATCTTTGTGCTTAATTATTTTTCTTTGGGGGTGGGGGTAAAATCGCTGTGATAGAAAGACAAAATGGACCAGCAAAATGTATTTAATGAGAAAGCCTATGTAAAGACTGGGAACTTCTCTCAAAGATAGCAGCAATATTCCTTTCCAAGCCAAATGGAAGAATCCGTTTCCTGGGCCATCCTTGTCGTTAATGCTGCTGAGATCCTGGCCTCCTTCATTTCTTTCTGCTCGTTGTCTAATTCAGAACTCAAAGTTATATATGTTAATGGAGGCCAGCAGTGCAATCTAAAAATTATCTCTGTTTGCTTTCTACCCATGCAACTCCTGGTTTAGCTGTAGGTTGAATACCTTCCTAATTGTTTTACTTGAGGCAATTTCACTAGATTGCCCTTCTCCCTCAACCAGGATTCAGAATTCATTCCAAGGAATCCACAAATCCACGAAGTTCATTGGGGATTTTTCTCCCTCATGAAACATCAAGGGGCTCCCTCCATTCCTTGCTGTGACTTTTTGAGGGCAGTCGATCAGCTTCCACCATGGCAATCATCATTCTTTTTTCATTGTCAATTTTTTTACTGTTGGTACCTTGCATTGTAGAAGCTTATTAATAAATGTAGGTGAGAGTACATGGACGTCTTTGTCATTTTTGTCCACTCTGAATACTTGACTCTGAAAAGAGATCAGCCCTGCGGCTCACCAGCTCTCTAATTAAAATAATAATAAAAAAACCAAAACACTGGTCATTATCTGGAGATTTGAATCTAGTTACAATCTTACATTTTTATTACCAAAATAGACTCTTTAAGAAGTATAAACTGGGGTGAGGCCCTGCTTGACAAAGGAGATGCCTCCCTGTGGTGTTAACCTGAACTGTGCTGTAGATTTGCCTGGACTCTGGAGCTGACCTCTCTTCTGAGCATGAAGTCCCCTTTGGAATGTTGGTCTGAGGACTGGTTCCCATAGGCACCAGCCCCTTTGGCATCCTTTAATTCAGTGTAGACCAGGTTCACACTATATTAGTCAGGACTTTGGAGTTCTCATTTCTCGTTCATTATGAGCATAAGGAAACGACCCCTTCAAGTACTCTGCGTGCCCGGTGCTTATTAATACCTCCCAGCCTTGGTGATTGTCTGAAGGTGGCTGATAGGACAGTTCCCCAAATACTGGTGATTACAACCTAGTTTTGTGGTTTCATGGATCTGAAACGAATGTGTGCCTAGATGAGTCTTAGGTACAAAATCTTGCCAGGCCGCTCTTGCCCTGGCTTCTGCAACCTTTCCTTCAACTAACCAGCCATGCTCTTGAGATCCCCTTTCTTCCTGAGGGCTGTTGCTGGGCTAGACTCAGAACTCTCCAGTCTCACTGAGTGAGGAAGGCACCTTGGAAATGTGTGTTGGTTACTAAGTCATAGTCAGTCAAAGGATTTTCTTGATTCTCACTCTTGTTTTTGTAATTGTTTCAGTGGCTCCAGCCTTAGACTGTGGCTACTGTCTTGTTGGGGGAATCAAGATGACTGGATTCATCTGTAAGAATATCGGGCTGAGCACGGGCAGGTTCTGCATCATGCCCAAGTCGTCCTGGCCACCTCCCAGTTTCAGGGTGAGGGCTCGCTCCAATGCTGTCCTGGGCCTTGTCTGATCCTGGTTTTGGGTTGAGGGCTCACTCTAACACTGTCCTGGGGCTTGGTCTGGTCCTGGCTACCTTCTGGTTTTGAGGGGAGGGCTCACTGTAGAGCCAAACTGGGGCATGGGGCTCGGTCTGGGCAGGGCCTCAGACAGCTCTGATTGTGTTTGTGAAGCCTTTAGCTTACATTAGTGTCTCAAGAAATGGAAGCATTAAAGTAATAAGATGGGGTTGGGAAGAGGAGGAGGAGGCTCACCTCTCCTTGTTCCGGGACGTCCTATGATCTCCTCTCCTGCAGGCTGTTGCTACCGTCGGCTTTGTGGAGCAGGCACCCTTTGGAATCCTGCCTGCTGTCTTTGAGCTCATCCCAGGACAGGCGCTCCTGTTGGAGGTAGGGAGTTGGGCCACTCTGGGCCAGTGGCTGGTGTTTGTTTGACCAAAGCCCTGGAGACCTGCTGTTCATTCCTTTCCAAGCTTTTCAAGCTCCAGCAGCTACCATGGAGGTTCACTGCACAAAGAAATCCCATCAAGAACTCGAGGCTTTGAATGATTCCTGTGGGGGAAATGTAATCTGGTTAATTCTTATTATTTATGCCAGATGTATTTCTGTTGTGGACTACTGTTGGGGAATTCTTCCTTCTGGGCCTCGAGTTGTCTCAGGAAGCCCTTCCTGACCACTCCAGCTGCTGGGGCCCTCTCTCCTCATTTGGGATATCCCCATTTCCCCATTCCAGTGCCTTCCCATGTGTTCTGCCTCTACCTTGGATGGGCCTGGTTGTGGATAGAAAGCCCCCAGAGGGCAGGGACTGGCTTTTGGCTCTCTGTGTATCCCCAGCACATAGTAGCTACTTAATAAATGCTTATTCACTGATTGCGCTCATCCCCTCAGAGCTTATCCTTGGTTATCATTTTGTTTTCTCCTCTCTCTAAATATCTTGAGAGTCCCTACCTTTGCCTCTAGCCTTGACTTCTCCACCGTCTCCATCTGAGGTTCCCTCCCAAAGAAGAGGATGTGAACAGAGCTTGTCATCTCTCCCCGCTCTGCCCCCAGAGGAGTTGGCCTGGGATGGGAGAAGAAAGGCTCAGATTTGCAGACCAAGCTTGGCTAGACTTGAACGGATCGCTTTGTGCCTAGGGTTTTAAGCTCCCATGTGTCAAAAATGACAAAACTGAAGGAGATGACTTCCTGGTCCCTTCCACTCCAAATCTTGGCTCCTGGGAGTTGGCTTTGCTCCCCAGTTGAAAGGCAGGCTGTCACCAAGGCATTTGGTGAGTTTGCTCCAGTGACAGACATCATCTTCACACACACACACACACACACACACACACACACACACACACATATGTCTTACCCTGCACACACACACACACACACACATATGTCTTACCCTGCACTTCTCCTCCCTTTCCCAAGAGCTGTTAGTGGTTCAAATCAAATGAAGTCCCTGACAGCAAATGGGAAAGGTATGTGAGTGAAGGGACTGCCTCAGCTTCCCCATTTTGAGATTTTTCCAGCCCTAGCTTTCTATGATTCACAAAGAATGACTCCCCCAGCTCAGGACTCAGTGTCTGGCTCAGAGGAATGGTTTGGGGGGCATGCTATGATCAGTTTTCCTTTGGCATCTTTAGGGATCCACCCTCCAGAAACTCAGTTGAGCCTTGGTCATCACCCCTCTACTGGGTCTTCAGTTCCTTTTCCAGCAGACTTCCTCCTACGGTGTATAGTGTTTCCTCTTTTAGGCTCCAGGGGTCCCGACTTGGGGCTTGGGGTTCAGGGAGCCACTGTGTTGGCTCATGTCTGTCTTAGAGTTCTGAGGGTCACCTTAGCTCAGTTTGAATACAGTGACATTTGTACTTGAGAACCAAAGACTTGGCTCCATTCAGAAAACACTGATGCAGCCCTTCCCCTGCCCAAGGCAGCCTCAGACACTTACTGGCTAAGTGACCTTGGGAAGGCCAGTGACTTTGGAGAGCCTCAGTTTCCTGACCTGCAAAATGAGAATCACACTAGCTATGTCCCAGTGTGATGGTGACAAAAGTGCTGCAGTGTTCCTCCTGTTTAGGAGGGAAAGGTCATCCCCCAAGAAAGAGCTAACTAAATGTGCTAAAGAGGTACCCAGGGCCTTCTCCATTGGACTGGGACGAACACCTTTCATACCAGGGCTGTTTCCCATGCCCCAGAATTGAGGGTCATCCCTTCTTCATCAGGTCACTTGGGAGGGTCATCCCTTCTTCATCAGATCAGGTGGGGGTCATCCCTTCTTTACCAGGTTAGGTGGGGGTCATCCTTTCTTCACCAGATCAGGTGGGAGGGTCATCCCTTCTTCACCAGGTCAGGTGGGGGTCATCCCTTCTTCACCAAGTCAGGTGAGGGGGTCTTCCTTTCTTCACCAGGTCAGATGGGGGTCATCCCTTCTTCACCAGGCCAGGTGAGGGGGTCATCCCTTCTTTACTAGGTCAGGTGGGAGGGGTCATCCCTTCTTCACCAAGTCAGGGGGGGGCTCCATTCTTTTCAGATTCTTGGTACTTATGGGGGGCAGGGACAAGGGTTGATATTTGTTTGATCTGCTTGTAGGAGACCAAGAGCTTCAGTAGGAGCTTGCTCTTAGGACACAGGAAGATGAGGCTTCAACCTTGGGCCCTTCCGTATGTTTTGCGTCCCAAATCTTTGCACAGACCATCCCCACAATTAGACTTGTTCTCTTCCCCTTTCTACCTTTTTCTTTGTTCTGCTGGTTTGTTTCGGAATCCACTGGTGCTTTGTCCTTCCCACCCAAGACCTACCTTCCTGCTTAGCACTCTTCGTACCCCAACCCCCAAGGTCTTTATATATACTTTATACTTTCTTATCTGTGGTATTGTATTTCCAGTAAAGAGTCTGCTCCTAGTGGCAGGGACCAGGTACCTCCCTCTTGTTTCTGTCTCTGTCCAACACCTGACACTATATGGCACTTAATAAAGGCACATCAGAAGGGAAAATGAAGAGACAGTGGCAGAGAGAGACTGAAAGACAGTGAGAAAGAGGGGTCACAGGAAGAGACAAGAGACAAGCCCTTGGGCAGGCTGTGGCCTCCACTACGTCCACTTCGAACCTGGAGATTACAGACTGACCCTGCACCATTTTGTTAGTTTGTAGTTTGTCTGAACCCCATTTTTGACCCTGGGCAGATTTTGGTTCCAGAGTTATACCTGTGTGTGCCTGTGTCATTATGTTCTCCAACATTTACCAGTTAGAGCCCTGGTTACCCACATGTGGGCAGTGTCCTTCATGGGAGGCCCTTTCCCTGCTCCATTGGGATTCATTCCCATAATCCCCTCTAGGCCATTATGTCATTATGATATCTTCAATTATGTCTTTCCTGAGCGCTTAAGGATGAATCAGGAAATTGGGAAGGAAAAGAGGGCGTTTTTTCTGGGGGAAAGCTGAGGGGCTCCTTAGTCACATTGTCAATATGAAAGAGGAAGCGATTCGAGGGTGAAATCAGGACAGCACCAGGGCAAACAGGCTGCTATACAAAGCTTTTGGAGTAAAGAGGGACTAGAGGAGGAAGCAGATCCTAGCTGAGGAGACTGGAACTAGGGGTCACTCTCTGGGACCACCAGGAGGGCAGTGCTTTACCTGAAACCATAGTGAAGAGATGTGGTGCCCAGGCAAGGTTGCAAGTCAGTCTCCTGAGGTTCCTAGAGGACTGGAATAGTTTTTGCCTTTGATTTGAGAGAGAGAAGTGGGCCAGGCAGCCCAGTGACCCTAATGGTTGGGCTAAATAGTTAGCCTAAGGAGGAGAATGAGCCAGAGGACCTAGAAGGAGCTTGGTACAGCAAGACGTGAAGAGCCCCTCACATGGCAAAAGAAGCCTCTTCTCTCCCTGGGCTGACTCTAAGTATACCAGCTCCCAGAGGAGAAAACCAAGGAAGGCTGCTCAAGAGCCTGTTCACTGAAGGAGAAATCCCCAGCTTGTTACCCCTGGGTGGGAAACCAGCCTATGCAAGGGAGTCATGTCCTGTCTGAGGTTGCCCTCCCTGCCAGAGAGAGCTAGCCTGGGGTGATGGGCCCTTGGTTTGTTTTCTCTTAGTGGAAACCTTTACAAAGAGAAGTCCCATAGCATTAGAAGGCTTTCACAAATGCTGTGTTGTGATCAAGGATGGCCTTCTACCTATGGTCCTTGCTGAGAGACCAGTTCTCAGGACAGCATCAAGTGGGCATTCTTGGGGCTCTTGAGCCGTGCTCTAAGGACTCCTCTTAGTAATCCTTGAAATCCTCTGGTGATTGGCTCAATACCTTCAGGCAGGCTTCTTCTCAGGAAGTAGAGAGAAGGTTTTATCGCTCTGTCTCAGGAGTTGGGCCTTGAGCGGTCAGTCTGCCCCCGGTGACAGCCTGGCCATCAGGGCATTCCTCCTGAGACTGGGGGGAGAGGAGGAGGATTCTTTAGGAATACTTTCTTGGCAGGAAGTTGGCGCAACATAATGGACAATCACACAGGCTCTCTGTGTTTCAGGTGTTGTTTCTTCCGACTTCCCTGGAAACGGTGGAGAAATCTTTCATCATTGTATGTGACAATTGTCAGATAAAAGAACTCGTCATTTCAGGTTGGTTTGTCACCTGTGGGAGCATGGGAGCCTGCTGACTGCTAGGCCATGAGCTTTAAGGGCGCTCAATCCTGCTCCTACTGTGGCCTCCCTTGAGGGTCAGGGTGGGATGGGGTGAGGGTTATTGTAGCCTCCTCTTTCAGACCCTCATCACCTTTCACTTCCATTTTGGCAGCCTCCTTCTAGCCAACCTCCCTGCCTCCAGTCTCTCTCCTTTCCAATCTGTCTTCTACTCAGCTGCAAAAATGATTCTCCGATAGCATAAGTTTGATCATGTCACTATCCTGCTCAACAAACTCCCTATTACTTTCAGAATCAAATAGAAACTTTTCAGTTTGTAGAGCTTGCCACAACTCCTTCCCTTCCCATTTCCCCAGCCTCATTATATGGAACAAGCTCACCAGCTGTGCAGTTGAACGCTGCCTGCTTCCTCCATCTTCTGCACGTCCAGTCTTCATCTTCTCACCTTTGCTTCCTGGTATCTCTCTATTTCTTCAAATTTCAGTTAAAATCCCACTTTTTATATGCAGTCTTTCCTGATCCTTCTGGCTGCTAGTACCCTCCCTCCCATGACTACTTTGTATTCATTTGTATGGATTATGGGCATTCTTACATGTAGCTAGGTTGTCTCTCCCACCACTGTTTCATTCTTCTCTTTGTATTCTCACCCCCAGCTCAAAGGTGCTCAAAGAATGCTGACTGACTGTACATTTATACTCCCTAATGGAGCTCATTCACAGTCTGTCATGTCAGCATGGGTGAGTCTCACATTGACGTCTCAGCCCAGACCCATTTCCCAACTCATCCCATTCATCTTTTTCAGGGGTCTGTGGGACATCTCCACCTGGATGTCCCATCATCACCTTGAGCTCAGTATGGCTCAGATGGATTTGAGTCCTCAAATGAAGTTTTTTCCCAGTTCCCCCTACCATGTGTCCTGGCTTTCTGTCTCTAATGGGGGGGTTGCAGTTTCCACCATGGTGGGGGAGCTGAGCACGTGCTGGAGGGCACCTGGCAAGTAGACAGTAGGCCCAAGCCCTCATGCTGGGTGACCTGCAAGCCTCATGAACTATGCTTGGAACACTCCTCTCTATGTCATCTTGACATTGCTAACCTGCTCCAAAGTGACTTTAACGACTCTTTTGATCGGCCAGTGACCCCACATCTCCAAAGGGTTATCCTTCCCATGTTAGAAATGAGGGGACCTTCTAGCTAATGGCCATGGCCATGTCCTCCCAAGAGTAGATTAGAGAAGGAGAGAAGTGGAACCTAGGACTCAGCAGATGAGATGGGTAGGGCAGACCCAGCTGCCTGCTAAGGAATCATTGGGCAATTTTGGAAAATCATCTTCTTGTTATGGGCTTCAGTTTCCTCCCTATAAAATGATGGAGTTGGACAAGATGACCTTGAGATGCCTTTGAATTCCATGATCCTCAGAAGTGTGATTCCAAAGACATATTGAGAATCAATTTGGGTTGGGATATATTTTTTTAAATATTTAATTTATTTATTTTCAGTTTTCAACATTCACTTCATAAGTTTTAAATTTTCTCCCCCTCCTTTTCCCCTCCCTCTCCAACATGGCATGCAATCAAATATGGGCTGTACATGTATGTTCTTATTAAATACATTTTCACATTAGTCGTGTTGCATAGAAAAATTATAATGAATGGAAGAAATCATGAGAAAGAAAACAAAACAAAAGAGAAAAGAGTCTGTTTCATTCTGCATTCTGACTCTATAGTTCTTTCTCTGGATGTGGATGGCATTTTCCATCATGAGTCCTTTAAAAGGTTTTAGGTCCTTGAAATGCTGAGAAGGGCCAAGTCTATCAAAATCGGTCCTCACACACTGTGGCTGTTACTGTGCACAATGTTCTTCTGGTTCTGCTCATTTCACTCAGCATCAGTTCATATAAGTCCTTCCAGATTTTCCTGAAGTCTATCTGCTCATCATTTCTTATAGCACAATAGTAGTCCATTACATTCATACACTACAACTTGTTCAGCCATTCCCCAGTTGATGGACATCCCCTCAATTTCCAGTTCTTGGCCACCACAAAGAGAGCTACTATAAATATTTTTGTATATATGGGTCCTTTTCCCATTTTTATGATTTCTTTGGGATACAATCCTAGCAGAGGTATTGCTGGGTCAAAGGGTATGCACATTTTTGTAGCCCTTTGGGCATAGTTCCAAATTGCTCTCCAGAATGGTTGATGAGCTCACAGCTCCACTGACAATGAATTAATGTTCCAACTCTCCCGCATCTTCTCCAACATTTATCGTCTTCCTGTTTTGTCATGTTAGCCAATCTGATAAGTGTGATGTTGTACCTCAGAGCCGTTTTGATTTGCATATCTCTAATCAATAGTGATTTGGATCATTTTTTTCATATGACTAAAGATAACCTTAATTTCTTCCTCTGAAAACTGCCTGTTCATGTCCTTTGATCATTTATCAATTGGGGAATGACATATATTCTTACAAATTTTAATCAGTTCTCTATATATTTTAGAAATGAGGCCTTTATCAGAGACACTAGTTGTAAAAATTCTTTCCCAGTTTTCTGCTTCCCTCCTAATTTTGGTGGCATTGGCTTTGTTTGTGGAAAAACTTTTCAATTTAGTGTAATCAAAATTATCCATTTTGCATTTCATAATGTTTTCTATTTCTTGTTTGGTCATAAATTCCTCCATTTTCCATAAATCTGATAGAAAACTATTCCTTTCTCCACTAATTTGTTTATAGTACCAGCCTTTATACCTAGATAGTGTACCCATTTGGACTTTATACTGGTGTACAGTGTCAGATGTTGGTCTGTGCCCAGTTTCTGCCATATTATTTTTCTGTTTTCCCACTAGTTTTTGTCCAGCAGTGAATTCTTATCCCAGGAGTTGGGATCTGTGGGTTTATCAAACAGTAGATTGTATGCTGTCATGGGGAGGGAGGAGGGTAGGGGGGGAAGGTGTGGGGGTATAAAATCTTAATTTTAAGGAAGTGATTGTAGAACATTTATAAATAAATAAAATTAAATTAAAAAAAAAAAAAGATATAATAATTGACTACTGTCTTGAGTACCTAACCTGTTCCACTGGTCTACCCCTCTGTTTCTTAGCCAGTACCAAGTGGTTTTGATGATTGCTGCTTTATAATACAATTTGAGATCTGGTAGGGCTAGGCCACCTTCCCTATCATCTCTTTTCATTAATTCCTTTTTTATTCTGGACCTTTTGTTCTTCCAGATGAACTTTGATATTATTTTTTCTAGCTCTAGAAAATAATTATCTGGTAGTTTGATTGGTAAGGCACTGAATACGGAAATTAATTTAGGTAGAATTATCATTCTTATATTAGCTCAGCCTCCCCATGAGCAACTGATGTTTTTCCAGTTATTTAGATCTGACTTTATTTGTGTAAAAAGTGTTTTGTAATTGTGTTCATATAGTTACTGGGTTTGTTTTGGCAGGTAGACTCCCAGATATTTTATAGCATCTACAGTAACTTTAAATGGGATTTCTCTTTCTAACTGCTTCAGGCCTCTCTTGGGTATCTCTCTCTTGGCTTCTCAGCACCAATGTAAGGGTCTGGTCCCCGTCAGAGTGTCCAGCACTTAGTGAGCCTTTAATGAACTGTCTCACTCTCAGACCATTTCTTCCACCCAAGGACTCTGGTATTTTTAGTAAGATTCACTGCGAGAGAGTCCCTTTGCCTTCTCACACAGGGACATAGGACTTGCCTTTAACCCAGAGGTTGATGGCTTCCAGCAGGAGCACAAACAGCACAGTTCCATAGGCCATGGGGTTGGTTTCCTTATCCAGACTTCCTGAATTTTAAACCTTTGGATCTCAGGCTTTCATTCTTCGCCATTTCCTACTTCACTTAAAAGCTAGCTTCTGAGACATATCTGTCTGCTTCCAGTGGGCACCAGTCACCTGAAATTTCCAATTCTCTTCCAACCTTTTCCCATTATTAGATGCTTATTTGGTTTGGTGAAAGCAATCATCCAACAGGAATCTGTTCATCTACAAAGTGTAAATGAATAGTCATCACTACTGTTAAACATGTGTGATTTATCACCACTTACCTGTGGCCAGTGACAAATAATCCAGAAATCATTTCTTTTGGCATGAAAATGTATTATGTGGATTGTTGCTATATATGGAGGTATGTTGGGTTTTTGTTTTTGTTTTGCATCTATCTACAATTATGTTCTGACTCTGACCAACACTGAGTTTTCACTCCTTGAGCACAAGCCAGGTGACTGCCCCATGCAGATCCTTGTTAGTGCCCCTGTTCTAGGTGGATGAGCATCATGGAGCATTTCTGTCACCTCACAAGCCTGTTTTCCCAGGAACTGGTCAGCTGGTTGCCCTGGAACTTCGTTATGTATCTGGCGAGGCCAGCTACCCTGAGCCAGGGGAGCTCACAGACCTGACTGCTCAGCACTTCATCCGCTTTGAGTCCCAAAACATCCAGACTACAACCTCAAAGCACCTCATTATAAGAAATGTGACGTAAGTGGCCCTCATCTGGCTTAGAATTTGATGGGGGAGCGCAAAGAAGGTTCCTTGCTAGGTGGGTTTTCCCAAGAAGGAAGTCAGCTTTGGGGAGAGGAAGAGGAACAGAAGGATCTGGAGCTGGAGGAAGGAAGACTTGCCATGTATTCTGGTTCTGAGAGAGCCTGGCTGGATGGTATTTGCTGGGGAAGCAAAGCATTTTTACCAGTATTGGTGGAGATGGACACATACGATGGGAGAAGTGATGTCTAGTGATGTTGTGAAAGCAGAAGCTTTGGAAGTCATGACTTGGAAGTCACTCCCTATGTTTTGCCACACACAAAGTCCCTGTTGGCTTTTAGCAGGTTTCTCAGCCCCAGGATGGTGGGGGTAAAACCTCCAAGAAGGGTTGGGAAGCTGTATTTAGAGCAGGCTTAGTGGTCTTGTAGTAGGTGGGTCACATTAGTGGGGCCTCCAAGCACCTTGCCCACTTTTCCCCCTTTTTCACTGTAAAAATTGGGGATTCAGGTCCCATTATCCTTTGGATACAACCTCCCTGAGGAGGAGAGTAGAGGGGGCAGCTGTGTCCTCACACACCTTGCCAGCCCCCCAGGACTGCCCCTCTCAGAGGAGACTAGATAAGGACAAAGGTGGCTCTGAGCTCTTTCTTGAGGGCTCACAAGGTCTTTGCCCTCCTGCAGGCATGTGGCCCTGCCCTTTCACTGGCAGATTATGAAGCCCAACCTTCTGCCACTGATGCCAGGGGAGATCTGGAGCTCTGAGGATATCAAGTACTACCCTGACCCTGAGACCGCTTTCTACATCACTCCCAGAAAGGGCAGCCTTCAGCCTCATGCCGACCATGAGTTTATCCTGAGCTTTTCTCCAGAGCAGGTAAAGAGGAGGGTCCACAACTTCAGGGACTGCTGTGAAGTCTGACTGACACTTTGTTTAATGAAATTAAGGGAAAGACCTTGTGTGGTTCAAAAGAATGAAATCTAGGCAGCCAGTGGGCTGGGCCCCTGGAACCTGGCCTGGTGGGGAAGGGGCCAGCTCCGTTCCTGTTCCCCTGGAGATTTCTCAAGAGCCCAGCAGGCCTTTCAGAGTCTGGCTTTCTTCATTTCTTTCCTTGTGATGCTATTTTCTGTTTTAAGAGGAGACAAGGGGGAAGTAGGAGACATATCATTTTAGTGGATTTTGACTGTTTGGGGACTTTCTTGTTTCTAAGAATGTCACTCCTAATGGTCTATATTTATATAGAATTTTTTGGTTATAAAACTTTTGAATTTGGATTATTTTGTTTGTTTCTCACAGGAAGTTTATGGGAAAGGCAGTTGAAGCTTTTTACCAGTCTGGTCTTTCTCCATTTCCTCTGTAGTCAAACCAGAGACCTGGACTTGATAGGTCCTCAGGGCATTCCTGTCCTTTTTTCTGGGACCCTCAGAGGAGGGTTGTCCCTTCCCCCCACCCTACCTCCCTGAGAACCCCAGGGAAAGGACAGGGGCTCATCCAGGTACCTTTTGTCTTCCAGCTGAAAGATTACCACAGTGTGATCCAGATTGTGCTGGAGGAGGTCCCAGACCCCATTTGGTAAGCAGAGAGTGTCCCTTGCCCCAGCAGGAGGGTTCAGGGAACTTCCTCATTTCCTTAGCCAGTGTAAGGACCTGGAAAACAACACCTGGCCATTTTTGGCCAATGGGAGGAGGCCGCCTCATGCATGGCCCTGACAGCTTTCATGAACTGTTGGCCCCAGCCTCAGGAGGGATGATCTAGGCTGTGCTGAATGCCCAACGTGGAGACTGCCTATGGGAACAGTCATGACCTAACCAAATCTTTGCCCCTCCTGTACATTTCTGGGTCAGTCCAAAACCCCACTGCATGATTTCTCCTGCTTTGGTTAGGCAAGGGACAGCACTGGCCGATAGAGTGGCTGGGGAGGTCTTTTTGTTCAATGCTGCCATGATGTGGGTTTGGGGAGTGGGGTTGGTCTTGTTTTCCAAAACCTAGTGCTGGCTATGTGTTTGGGTGATAGTGGCCACAGCCACCCTGCATCCACTGACAGCCCCTACAGCTGACTCTGCCTGAGATTGTGTTGTGAATAGATTCCCAAAGCATCCGGGGCTTGCCTCATTCTCCAAGCTAATCCTTGGTCTGTTGACTCTTTAATTTTCTCACTTACATTTTATGCAGAACCAGAAAGGGATCCAAAATCCAAGGAGGTTTCTTGTAAAACTCTGCTTCCACAACTTATACTGGCCATAAGAAATCAACATGTTTTTTATGAAAATCATCTTTTTTGGGCTAAACAGATAATATTGCTTGGTAAAGGTGTGGGAATTTCCACTCTTTATGCTTTGATAGAAGCTAGGGATTATGTGAGGCAGCTGTGAGTGAATATGGCATCACAGACATGTGGCACAGCCTGGGCAAAAACACAGAGGCAGGAGATGGAGGGTTGTGGACAGAGAAGAGCAAATGAATCATAGAGAATCACATGCAAAAAGTTTAGAAAAGGAGGCCAGGGCTAGATTTAGAAGGCAAACAGTGAAGCTTGTCTTTTATAAAGCCCAGCACCAAGAGAGAGCCACTGGGACATACTAGACATGGGAGTGAAATGGTCAAACTTGGTTGAGAATTGAGAGGATGCCCATCAACGGGGGAATGGCTGAAAGAGCTATGGTGTATGAATGTGAAGGAACACTAGTGTTGTGTGAGAAATGATGAGCAGTTAGATTTTAGGAAGCCCTGGACACGCTTACATGAACTGATGCTGAGTACAGTGAGCAGACCCAGGAGAACACTGTACGCAATTCTCAACATTTTGCCACCACAAAAGGGGCTGTGATAAAATATTTGCACATGTAGGTCCTTCCCCACACTTTTATCTCTTTGGGATATAGACCTTGCAGGGGTATTGTTGGATCAAAGGCGATGCACAGTTTGGTAACTCTTTAGGCACAGTTCCAAATTGTTATCCAGAATGGTTAGATCAGTTCACAACTCCACCAACAATGCATTAATATTCCAATTTTCCCACATCCTTTCCAACATTTATCATTTTCCTCTTTTACCATGTTAACCAATCTGATAGATGTGAGGTGGTACCTCAGGGCTGTTGTAATTTGCATTTCTCTAATCCAAAGTGATTTACAGCATTTTTTCATATATCTGTAGATAGTTCTGTTTTATTCATCTGAAAACTGCCTGTTCATATCCTTTGACCATTTATCAGTTTAGGAATGGCTCGTATTCTTATACATTTGACTCAGTTCTCTATATAGTTGAGAAATGAGGCCTTTATCAGAGATGTTTGCTGTAAAGACTGTTTCCCAGCTTTCTGCTTTACTTCTAATCATGGTTGCTTTGGTTCTGTTTGTGCAAAAGCTTTTAAATTTTAATCTATTTGTGATTTGGTAATGCTGAACCTGTAACTCACTTAACTTCTCCTTTAAGAATCTGGATGCTATACCACTTGGTGCCTTTGTGTTTAGTATTGATATTAGTTCATTGTTGGTGGTACCTTAAAAGGTACCACTGCAAGATGCAGTTTTCTTCCTCTTTTAATTACATCTGATTTTGCTTTTGCTTTGTCTGAGATCAGGATTGCTACCCCTGCCTTTTTTTTTTTTTACCTCAGCTGAAGCATAACAGATTCTGTTCCAGCCCTTTACCTTTACTCTGTGCACATGTCTCTCTGCTTCAAGTATGTTCCATGTAAACAATACATTCTGGTTTTTGATCCTCTCTGCTTCCATTTTATGGGAGAGTTCATCTCATTCACATTCACAGTTTTGATGACTACCTGTATATTTCTCTCCATCCTATTTTTCTCTTGTTTGTCTTCTCTCTCCTTTCACACTTTCCCTCCTCAACAGTGTTTTGCTTCTATCTACTACCTCCTCTTATCTACTATCTCTTCTATTGTCCCCCCATCTTTACTTAATCTCCTCCCCTCCTCCTTTCCTGTTGAGTAAGATGGGTTTCTATATTCAACTCATTGTGTGTATTATTCCATCTTTGAGTCAGTACTGATGATAGTAAGGTTCAAGCAATGCCCATCATCCATCCTTCCATCTTCTCCTTCATTGTACTAGGTCTTCCGTGCCCTTCATGTGAAATAATTTCTCCTATTCTACTTCTCTGTTCCTTCTGCACCTGTGTACTCCTCTTTCTCATTCCTCAGTTATTTTTAATGCCATTTCCTTAAATTTACCTTATACCCATATCCTATATTTATGTAAATTCCTTCTAGCTATTCTATTAATGACACAAATTATAAGAATTACAAGTCTCTTCCCATGTAGGGATATAAACTGTTCAGCTCCACTGAGTCCTGTATGTTTTCTTTTGCCTTTTTACCTTTTTAGGCGTCTCTTGGGTCTTGATATTGGAAATCAGTTTTTTTTTATTCAATTCTGGTCTTCTTATGAAAGCGTGAAGTCCTTTTATTTCATCAAATCACCACTCTTTCTCTTGAAGTTTCATGCTTAATTTAACCAGGTGAGTAATTCTTGGCTGTAGTCCTAGCCTTCCAAAATATCATGTTCCATGACCTCCAATCCTTTTATGTTACAGCTTCTAAGTCCTGTGTAATCCTGGTTGTGGCTTCCTGATATTGGAATTATTTTTTTCTGGACACTTGCTGTGTTTTTTCCTTGACCTGGTAGTTCTGTAATTTGTCTATCATGCATGTTCCTTGGGGTTTTTATTTTGGAATCTCTTTTCTGAGACAATCAGTGGAATGATTCTTCCATGCCTATTTTGCCCTTTGGTTCCAGGATATCGGAGCAGTTTTCCTCGATAATTTGTTGAAAAAGGTTGTCCAGGTTCAATTTTTGATAATGGCTTTCAGGTAGTCCAAGGATTCTGACTGGGCTACACTGAAGTACATGGAAGTCTGGTCACTGGATGCTGCCTGTTTGCCCAGAACTATGCTGAAGCACATGGCAGGAACTGGCCTTGACAGCTGCCCATTTACTTAGGCACCAACATCTATCTGTTTGCCTGGGGCTGTGCTGAAGCATGTGGCCCTACCCTGCCATGGCAGCTGACTGCTTGCTGAAGCAGATAGTGGGAGCTGGCCCTGGCAGCTGGCTGTTTGCTTTGGCACCGGCAGGGTTGGCATAGGCTGTTCTGAAGCACATGGAGATCTAGCCTGGAGGTTGCCTGTTGACCCAGGGCTATACTGAAGTACTTGCAGATTCTTGGAGCTGGAGTCTGCCCATTCCCCTGGCTATGCTGAGGCAGGTGGTGGGGAGGGGTCCTAGTATTGGCCTTTGCCTGCTCCATGCAATGGGGCTTAGGATCTCCTGCTGGTTTGGTGAGATGGGGCTCGCTGCTAACTTGATGTGAGACTTGCTGTCATTTCTTGTCAATTGTCCAAGTTTCTTGAACTCAAGGATTGTCTCACCCCATCTTCTTACTGGTTCTTCTGTTCCAGGATTTGTTTTGGGGTGCTATTTTATAGTTGTTTGGAGGTGAATATGGGAGAGTTAACAGCAATTTAATGCTTACTTCACCATCTTGTCTCCTGGAAGTCCTGACTTCCTTTTTTTTAACCTGTGGCCTTGTGATGTTGTGTAGCTCTCAGGGGTATAACTTCTCTGGGGAGCAGAGTGGAGAGGAGGTGTTGGTTCAGATTTCCCCACCTTTGTTCTTTCTTTCATATTCATCTGTGGTGATGCTTCTAAGTTCATCCATACCCTTTCCATGCCACCTAAGGCAGAAAATGCTGATTTAATTCCCGGCCGAGTTTAACAAAACAGAGTTAGTAATTTCTGCTTTCACATGAATGGATCTAGCTCCAAATCCCACCCAACACTTCTACATAATCTATTAGAAAAATGTCGAGGAGCCTCATTTTCTTCTTGACAAGTTGTTTCAAATCTATTCCAGTTGATATCTGTATCCAAATGAGGGAGTCTAATATAATTTACAGCAAAGTTTCTAATTGTAAAACACACACATTCAAAAATTTCTTTCCAAGTAAAACTCCCAAGTATCTAATTAGGTATTTTAATAAAACTTGTTTCCTTTTTGATTGTTCCCTGATTTACACAAATTTTTCTCTTTTTGGGAAACCAGGAAAGAGTTAACAATAGCCTGGAGTTCCTAAGTATCACATCTATTTAAAACATAAGCTGCAGTCTATTTTTTCCTTCACTTCTGAAACTTCACTGACGCTATTTTCAATGAGCTTCTTTCTAATCAGTGAAATTACCTTCCTCTCTTAGCTGTAAAACAGTTAAATCTGGAACTCTCCATACAAAGAGGGATAAGAGATCTAAGTGTTATTTTCCTTGTAACTTTCAGTTTTTAATTCTCCTTTTTTTCTTCTTCTTCAAACAATTCTAGAGAGAGCTAAAACTCATTGACACATTTCAGTATTTATAAAAAAAAAAATTCAAACTATAACTTAGAAATTCACAATAGAGAACTTACAGTTTAGTCATAAATCTAGTCTCAAATTAGCTTAAAATGTCATAAAACAAAGACTCTCTCATCTGTGTTTTGGCTACTTCCCTGATTTGGCCAGAATCAGAGAGAGAAATAGAGATTCTTTTTTGAAGGAAAAAAGACTTCTTTTCAAACCCCAAGAAAAAGTTAACAAACACGTAATATGACAAGACAGACTCAAAGAAAGATATTAAATAAAATTAGTGTCCATAAAGGAAAATTCCCAATTCTGGAACATACATACGTATGTATGTATGTGTATATGGCTAATTTTGCTTTAATTTTTAGTGTCCCCCTCCTTAAGACGGAGAAGATTCCTGGTTTCCAGGCTTCTCCAACCCCTTTGAAAATGGTGCCCTTTCCTGGTTTGGATCAGAGCTCTTCCCTTGCTTGTCAAGAGGAAATAATTCTTCAAGGATTCAGTAACCCTCCCAGCCCTCTCACAAGAACTAGGAGCCTCCTTTGAAGAAAACAAAATTTTTCAAGGGTTCTATATTGCCCTAAAAAGCATTGATACTTGAGGAGGATTTCCTGGGTTTTCTCTTCTCCCTTATTGACAACCAGTCACACTTAAATACGGACAGGAAGATAAACAAACATAGCTGCAGCTTCCCCAACAGTGAAGGGGCTTACCTACCTCGGGAGGATCTGGTCTCTGGTTGTAGTCCTTCATGGAAAAAGTCTCAAATGGGAAGTGCCACCAGTGAGGTAAACTGAGGTATACCATTCCAGTTGTCCAAAACAGAACTCATTCTCATTTTCCCTAAACCCTCCCTCTCTCCTACCTTCCCTATTACTGTTGAGGGAATTTCTTCTCCCATCCTCCCAGTCCCTGAGGCTTAGACTCTGGAATTTATCTGAACTTCTCTCTCTCTCTCTCTTTCTCTCTCTCTCTCTCTCTCCCTCTCTCCCCCTCCTTCTCTCTCTCCCCCTCTCCGTCCCTCTCTCTCCCTTCTCTCTCTCTCTGTCTCTATCTTTCTCGCTCTCTCTCTCTCTCTCTCTCTCTCTCTCTCTCACACACACACACACACACACACACACACACACACACACCTTCCAATCTGTTGCCAAGATCTGTCAATTTCAGGTCTGTGACATCTCTTGAACACGCCCCCTTCTCTCCTCTGACTCTGCCCCATCATGGCACAGACCCTCCTCACTTCACCTCTGGACTATGGCAGTAGCTGCTGGGAGGGATGGTCTGTCTGCCTCAGTCTCCACACTCCAGTTCATTCTCCATTCAGCCCCCAAAAGGGATTTTCCTAAAACACAGGTCTAACCATGTCATCCCCCTACTCAATAAATTCCAGTGGCAGATACAAAATATTTTTTTAATATAAATTTATTTATTTAACTTTACATTCATTTTCAAAAAATTTTGGGTTCCAAATTTTCTCCCCATTTGTCCTCTCCCCCCACCCCAATACACCGAGCATTCTAATTTCCCCTATCACCAATCTGCCCTCTCTTCTATCATCCCTCCCTTCTCTTGCCCCCATCTTCTCTTTTGTCCTGTAGGGCCAGATAACTTTCTATTCCCCATTACCTGTATTTCTTATTTCCTAGTAGCAAGAACAATACTCAACAGTTGTTCCTAAAACTTTGAGTTCCAACTTCTCCCCATCCCTCTCTCCCCACCCATTCCGTTTGCGAAGGCAGGCAATTCAATATAGGCCATATCTGTGTAGTTT
>CM053772.1:3643386-3791565 GCA_028658325.1 Potorous gilbertii
ATTGTTCTTCCTCATCAGAAAGGAAGGGGGGAAACATCTGTTTCAAAGGTTACATAGAAAGTAACCTTCTATAGTCTTATTTTTTTTTTCCCTTTTCTGGGCATTTTCCCAGCCAGTTACTTGACTTCTGAGATTCTTCTCCACCCCCACCCAGATCCACCCAGCTAGTGCTTGAGGTCTGAGATTCAAATGCTGCTCCCCAGCCTCAGCATTTTCAGTGGCAAGCCCAGCTGCTATTTAATGTGGGCTTAAGTTCTGGTGCTCAGGTGGGGGCAGGGCTGCCTCCCAGGCTCAGTTCCATCAGTAATGGACCCAAGGTCCTGCCTGCTCCATGAGCCTCTGGCCACCACTGCAGCTGCCTCCCGAGGGGGCCTGAGTTATGGAGACATCCCGCTCCCCTCTCGGCCAGCCCAGAAGTCTCTCTCACTGACCTGTGCGTCTGTGGGTGGAGGGACCTTTGCGGCCGCCGAAGATTCCGTCCCTGAAGCCTGCTTGGACCTGCTCCTTTCTGTGCCACACGGCCAGGGAAGGGCTGGGCTCCGCTGCTGTCTGGTGTGCGACGGACCCTTTGGGATTGGTTTTTCAGGGCTCTCTGGAATGGAAATCTCCTTCACTCCATTGCTGCGTGACTTCCACTGCTCCGGAATTTGTTGGGAGTTCTTTTTACAGGAAATCCATGGGCTGTGGGTTCGGAGCTAGCATAGGTGAGTCTTTCTACTCCACCATCTTGGTTCCTCCCCCCTACAAAATATTTTGTTTGGCATTCGAAGTCCTTTGTAATCCATCCGCCTCTTACCTTTCCAATCTTCTCACACCTCACTCTCCAACAAATCCTCTTTCATCCAGGGGCACTGATGTCCCAGCTACTCCATGGACAGGATACTATCTCTGGGCATTTCTTCCAAGCCTGGAATGCTCTCTGTGCTCAACTCTGCCTTCTGACCTCCCTGGCTTCTTAGTGCCAACATCTTTTACTGAAAGCCATCCCCAGACTCTCTTAATTCTAGACCCTTCCCTCTGTTAATGATTTCCTATTTATCCTAGGTAGAGTTTTAGATAGGTAGACAGACAGACAGCAGACAGACAGACAGACAGACAGATAGATAGATAGATGGATAGACAGATAACTATATGGATACATAGCATACCTGTCTGTCTGTCTATCTCTTTGTATGTTGTCTCCCCTATTAGATTTTAAGCTCCTTCAAGTCAGGGACTGCTTTTGCCTCCTTTTTTATGCACAATGCCTGACACTTAGTAGGTGCTTCACAAATCTTGATTGATTGATTCATTGAAAAGAGGTTGGTGACTTTTGGGTATCCAGTTCTCAGCATCTCTGCCCAGGGCATGCACAATCCTCCAGGGTGAGTGTGGAGTTCCCCACTGAGTAGGCATCAATGTGGTGACATTTTTATAAAATTCACTTTTATTTTCATGTCAAGTCTAAATCCTTTCTTTTTCACCTCTTTCTTCTCTTCTCCCCAAAAATGAGAAAGTAAGAAAAATAAAACCTAGTACAAACATGTATAGGCAAGTCAAAATAAACCCCAGACCCTGAACAGAAGGCTCAGCCCTCCCTCTTCCCTAACTTTTCTTTCTGAAGGTGAGCATGTTTCATTATCAAGTCCTCTAAATTGGTGGTAGGTCATATAGATCAGAGTTCTTCAATCTCGTAGAATTGCCTTTACAATGTTGTTGTCACTGTATAGACTCTTCTGGTTCTTCTCACTTCACTTTTTTTCAGTTTGTACAAGTCTTCCTAGGTTCCTCTGAAACCATCTCCTTCATCGAGCTGGTGGCTTAGTGGAGAGAGGTCTGGAGTCAGGAAGTCCTGACTTCATATCCATCCTCAGATACTTACTAACTGTGTGACTGTGGGCAAGTCATTTAACCTCCTCCCTTTGCCCCAATTCCCTCAATTGTAAGAGGGAGAACATAGTAACCCCTCCTTGCCAGGGTGCTTGTGGAGATCAGATGAGATAATATTTCTAGAGCACTTAGCACAATGCTTGACACATAGTAGTTACTTAATAAATGCTCATTCCTTTCCCATCCTCTTAGTGGTGCTTCTTACAGCATTTATAGACCAAGGTTTGTATAACATACCACACATCATTTATAGGCCATAACTTATTCAGCCAGCCCTCAGTTTCTAATTCTTTTCTACCACAAAAGAGTTGCTATAAAAATGTGTGGACATATGGGTCCTTTTTCTCTTTCTTTGATCTCTTTGGCATATAGACCTAGTATTGATGTCTCTGAGTCAAAGGGTTTCAGGGCTTTTGGAAAGCTTTAATTGCGCCAGTTTACAGCCCCAGGAGCCACATCTCCTGGTTCAATATGTCATCTTGCCTAAATGACCCCCTCAGACTCCCTTCTCTCCGCAAGCCTCAGAGCCCCCACGTTTACAGAGGGAGTAAGGGGCTGCCTTCTTTAGAGAGAGCCTCAGTTCTGAGAATTCTGCCAGGTTCAGTTCCCTTTTGGCTGTTGTGCTTTTCAGTTACATTGGGTCCTGTTTCCTGGGTCTGCTTGTTTCCTGTTGGTCCCCATGCTTCTCAGAAGTTTTCATAGGCCTAGGGCTGTTCCATTCAGTTCTTCTGCTGTTATCTGAGGATCTCTTCCCAGTCGATGGGTACTACTTTTGTTCCCAGTTCTTTGCTGCCACAGACAGAGTTTTTCTGGTCCTCATAGAGTCTGGGGGAGCTTCCTCTTTGTTCTCTACACATGTAGCAGTGGGATCAAGAGAGACTTTTAAAGAACAAGTAGAAATGGCATCCAGATCAGGAGTCTCTGTGAAAGAGTCTGGGCACGTGGTTCACAGGCTGGACCTGTTTTTACAGTCTAGAAAATGAGAATATGTGTGAATTACCGCATACTGTGGATGATGTCATCGCCTTGGAAATCGAGGTGAAAGGTTCTGTGGAACCCTTCCAGATTCTCCTAGAACCATACGCCATTATCATTCCAGGAGAAAATTACATCGGAGTGAATGTAAAGAAAGACTTCAAGGTGGGTGGCATGGTGCCTCCTCTTACCCCAAAGCCATTCAAGGTCTTGGGTCCTAGGGGGCCAGACCGTAGCTCTCACTGCCCTCCCAACGTCAACTTCTGATGTCAGCAGCTCTCACCACTGCCCTTTGGATCTTTGGTTTCACAATGGAACTGACTTTGGGGCCATCCTGAGAGAGAGTCTGTCCCAACTTCTCTGGAGGATGGCTCCAAGGAGACTCGGAGGACTTGAGTTTGGGAAGCCCATGGTTCCCTGGAGGCTGGGATCCTGCACTAAGACCAGAATGAACTTTCCCAAGCCAAACTTACATATTTCTTGTCTCTTAGATGTGGAACAACAGCAAATCTGCCATCCAGTACACATGGGGGAAAATCAGTGACTGCCACATTGTTGAAGTGGAGCCGTACACTGGGGTCATAGGTAATGTGGTTTTGTGGTAGCTGTGCTGTGTCCAAACATAATGGCAATGAGGAATTAGGCAAGTCATTGCATCCCCATGTATGTGGGAGGCCCTGAGTGTTGGACACTGGAGAAGGAGCCACAAAGGAAAGGCACCCCCCCACCCCCACCTCCACCCTCAAGGAACTGAGATTCCCTTGGGGGATGTACCGGGTACATAGATAAGGAAATACTTGGAAATTTGAAGAGAGAAAGAACATTATTCAGTCAACAAGCATTTATTAAACCCATGGCATGTACCAGACAAGCATCGTGCTGGAAGCTGGGGATATGAATACAGATATGGGATAGTCCCTGACTTCAAGGATTCTCCTGCAGATTATACAATGATTATGGAGTGAGGGTTAGGGTCTGGACCTTGAGTAGAGGGGCCCTTAGAAGGAAACATCTCTTGAGCTGAGCCTTAAGACAAGCCAGGAGTTCCACAAACCAAGGTGTGGAAAGAAAGCCTTCCCGGTCTAGGGTACAAAGGTGCCAAGGGAGAAAGAGAGTGTCAAATATGGAAACAACCACTAAGCCAGCTTAGCCTGAGCATTTATTAAGCACCTATTGTGTTCTGGACACAGTGCTAAACCCTGGGAATATAAAGACGCCACAAAAGACAATGCCTGCCCTCAAGGGGCTCCCAGTCTAAAGGATGAGAAGACAGAAACTGAAAGTGAGCGAGGGAAGAGTACCCAGTGCCAGGCTCTGAGAAATACCTGCGGCTGCCTTGGGCCCCCTCCTTCCATGGAGGATCTGGGAGGAGCCCTCCAATCAGAAACAGACGACTATCAATTTGACAGCTCTATAGGAGACTCTTACAAGTCAATGCTGATGGAGAGAAAGAGACAGCTACAAGAGATGTTCTGGAAGCCGAATCACAGCACTGGACACCCAAAGGGCAGGCCTGGCAGAGCAGGAGTCACCTCCCCATGAAGAAGGAAGGGAGCATCAGAAAGAGATGGGGGCCATCCACCCATCGGAATGGGGGTGTGATGGAGCAGGAGTGGAGACTAGAAAGAAGAGAGGGCTGAGCAGTGAGCCTTGAGGGTCCCCATGCTCTAAGGGGAGGCCATGAATAGTGACCTGGTGGGGCACAGAAGTGCTCAGAGAAGGAAGAGAACCAGAGATGCTGAGGGTGGGGGACTTTCACAATGAAAGGAGACTGCATTAAACTGGGTAAGAGGTATATGGAGAGAAGCTTGATCATAAGGGAGTGGAGTGAGGGATAAGGAAGAGGAAGGAGCTTGGCTCTGAAAATGAGAAGAGGGAGAGAGAGAGAGAGAGAAGGGAAGGGGCATAGGGAAAGACAGAGGAGAAGAGGGAGGCAGACAGAGAGTTTGCTTACTGGCAGAGGCCTGTGGAGGCTTGGAGAAAGATGAGGGGGATCAGGAATATAGGAGGGAAATGGGCACAAGCAGAAGGTATGGTCACCTTCGAGGCTCTTGGGGTTAGAGGCAGGCATCAGAAGGGCCAGTGGCAGAGCCTGGAGCAGTCCTCAAGGTGGGGCTCATAGTGGCCTCCAATTAGTACACATGACTCTTGGGGCTCACCTCTGGTACCTCAAATTGTGACCTTGGGGTCTTTTCCTTTTCTAGAACCTAATGAAAAGGGTGAATTTGAATTGAATTTCACTGGAGGTGTTCCTGGAGTGACAAGTCAGGAGCTACACTGTAAAATTGCTCGCTCCCCTGTGCCTGTGGTGCTGCACATTGAGGCCACCTTCAAGGTAAGGATGTGCATGAGCCCCTGCCAAGGAAAGAAGCCTGTTGTCTGCTTCCATGGAAAAACCTTTGGACTTTTAGAGTGGCTTCTACAAATGGAAGGACAGAGGGACAGAATTGGATGGATGGGTAAACAAAAAAACATTCACTGAGTACTTAATGTGTGCCCAGCCCTGCTCTCAAGGGACTCACATTCTATTTAGGGGAGACATGGAATAAAGTTAAGCTGCATGGACTGGAAAGCCCAAAAACCCTAAGGATGCAGCATTGGGTCAGAGAGCAAGCCCAGAGGCCTCATGATTTTCTAATGCCAATGCCAGGGCTCTCCAGGTGGAGCAACAGGGCAGGGGGTGGTCATCCATCTTGCTGGGAGGACTGGAGTGGTAATTCCTGTCTTATCTCTGTGGCATTGCCCCTTGGTGGGGTCTAGAAGGCTCAGGCTTAGGGTGAAGGGCACTAACCCCAGAAGGCAGTAAATGCTATGAGAATTTGGAGAAAGAGTGGCAGGAATGATGTCTTTTTTGGTGCCTTAGGGACCAACACTTAGCATCGATGTCTCAGCCCTGAGCTTTGGTTTGGTTCGATTGGGGAAGAAAGCAATAGGCTTTATAAACATTCAGAACACGAGCCAGCTCCCAGCGAATTGGAAGATGCAAGAGAGTCCAGCATGCCTTGAGGAAAGGAAAGAAAATGTAAGCTCCTGCAGTCCCTGTGCCTTGGCAGTCTTGGTGTGCAGGTCGGGAAGCCACACGTGGCCTCTGAGTGTGGTGATGTGGTCAGTGGTTCTTCCATCTCCGTGGGATTCTCCTCCCCAGCCTGGGCTCCCCAGCCCTTCTTGTCTCGGTCCTTGTTGAGAAAATACTGACTCAGGACCCCCGGCACCTCCAGAATGGCGTTTCCCACCTCCTCAAACCAGGTCTTCTCTCTCATTCTTGTGCTTCTGCTAATGCTCGTGACAATCTCGCAGTTACTGGGCTCCAGGCCTCATAGTGACTTGTGTCACTGAAGCTTGGAGTGCCAGCATCGGAAGGGCCCAACGTGCCTAGATCCTTCCTCTGATCCTCAGATGCCACAGACTACAGGTGCCTTCTTGGGACTCTCTCCTGCCACTGTGGTGCCCAGAACTGAGAGTCCCTCTCCAGAGAAGGCTAAGATGGGCGTTCCTGCTGCCTTTCTCCCAGAAGCTCGTACTTTCACTTGATGTATGTCTCCCTTTACCATCCAGGCTCCCTCCTCCCTGAGGTATCTGTGTCTGTGAATTCAAGGCTCTCCTCCCCTCCTCCAATCCTGATG
This sequence comes from Potorous gilbertii, assembly GCA_028658325.1. Classification (NCBI taxonomy): domain Eukaryota; kingdom Metazoa; phylum Chordata; class Mammalia; order Diprotodontia; family Potoroidae; genus Potorous; species Potorous gilbertii. Next base: position 3,649,854 of record CM053772.1, read on the forward strand.
TGTCTCTTCTCTCTTCCTTTTCCTTCCTCCTGCTCAGATTGAACAGGTCAGTGACAGTGCATGTCCTGAACCAGATGCATATAGAATTGGGAAACATTCACCAATATAAACACAAATGCGGTGCAGCCCCAGTTCCCTGACCTCCATTTGCATCTGAGTCTGATGACCAGCCCAGCCTGGATGGAGGTTTCTGAGCTCATCCCCCTTGCTCTTCCTCCCCAGGTTTCTCCCTTCATCATTGCACCCCCCTGGGGCCATATTCCTCCTCTGGGGCAGTTCCGAGTGATTGTCACCTTTGAAGCTAAGTGCTGCCAGAGCCTCCAGACCGTCCTGGAGCTGCTTGTGGAAAATGGAGAACCCAGGTAGGGCCTCCTCCTGTCAGTAATCCATCGATGCACACTGATTAAGCACCTACTGTGTACCAGCGCTGTGCTAAGCAATGAGGACACAAAAAGAGACAAGAGGCCGTCCCTGCCATGTGGGGTCTTCTAGTCTAATGGGAGCAGGGCAGCACAACACACACACAATGCTATACAAGCATCTCTCTGTCCATCTGTCTACCTCGGCACCATCAAGTCTTCTCTTCAAGGCATTGTTCCTCTCTGGGGGCAGGCCAAGTGGTCACGGGTTCTTTGGAACAGCTCCCAAGCTTGGGCTCTATTGTTTCTGAGAATACACGGAAGGTGTACACAAGGTGATTCGAACGTTCCTAAAAAGGCCCCACGACCTACCTAACCTACTTCAACCATGGTTGAGACAAAAGTCCATCCATTGGTACATTTGACTGACGTTCCAAGTCCCTCCTGTGTAGGAAGGTCTATTCAAGGTGTTGGGGAGGGGGAGGAGAACATGAAATGTGTCTCGGCTCACTGCCTTCTCTATCTGGACTCAGTGTCCCTAGGGCCCCCCAGCCCCACCCCAAACTGGCCCTCTCCCTCCCCCTCAGTAGAGGACTTCAGCGGACCTATACTGAGACAAGGCAGTCATACAGCTGGGCTCTTCCTCCCCCAGCCCCTGCTCCCTGACAGCATCAGGTGGCCCATCTCCTTCCTGAAGCGAACTCTTCCCTTACGCCCTCGAACCCTTGCTCACCTCTTCAGTGATCACCGTCCTCCTAATTCTCTACCTTCTCATCCACCAGCTTTGTATCTGCTGCCTTTAAATCTGCCTGACTTTTATTCTTTTAAAAAAAACTTTATTGAACCAGCTCCACCCCAAGCTATCAATCTGTAGTCTTCACCCCTTTACATCAAACTCCTAGAAAAAAGTTGTCTCTCTACATGTATGAGCTATATCAGTTTGCTTGACTTCTCAGTGAAGGCTGGGGAGGGAGGAAGGAAGAGAATTTGGAACTGAGAGTTTTAATAATAGATGCTAAAAATGATTTTATATGTGATTGGGGATAAGTAAAATATACCGAATTTAAAAAAGACAAGGACTGTCTACACTGGCTGCCTCCCCTTCCTCAGATGCCCCTCAATGCTGTCTGACTTCCATCTCTATTGCTCGAGGAAGATGGCTCACTGAATTCTTCTTTAATTTCATAGGCAACTTCATCTGCGTTCCAGATAATCTCTTTATTAAGTTATTTTTGTGCTCTGAACTTAACAGACACCAGCCCAAACGAGCACTTCCATGTAGGCAGCAGAGCAAAAAAAAGAGAACTGTAACGGACACATCTCTGCTGTGTGCAGTTCAGCAGGGGACTCTGAAGCTGTCCTTTGGTCCGTGTTCAGAATGCCTCAGTGGCCCCACTTTCTTCCCTTTGTCTTTTCTTTTTTGGTGTTAGCCAGTCCCTAGACTGCCTCTCTCCCTTCCAACTCCTGTTCCCCCCAAAAGAAAAGCAAAACTTAGGTAACAAACATACATAGTCAAGAAAACTTAATTCCCTCATTAGCCTTATCCAAGAGTATGTCTCCCTCTAACCTTGAGGCTGTCCCCTCTTTGGAGGTAGGCAGTGTGCTTCATCACAGGTCCTCTGTGGGCAGGGTTGCTCACTGAGTCCTCTCAAGTCTTCAAAGCTGAGTATTTTTACAATACTGTACTCACTATACAATGTGTACACAATATGTTCTTCCTTCTGCATCAGCTGATGTAAGTCTCCTTAGATTTATTGAAAACCATCCCTTTTTAGCATTCCTTACAGCTGATCAAATTATGGGATGTGAATTTCCAGCCTTTCCCACCAAGTCTTGGCCACTACAGAGGATAGGCATAGCAGTGGTGTAGCTGGGTAAGAGTGTGCAGAGTTTAGTGACTTGGAGCAAATTGCTTTCTGGAATGATTGAGCCATTTATTGCTCAACCAAGAGTGCATTAGGGTGACTTTCCCTGCAGCCCCTCCAACATTTGTTATTGTCCTTTTTTTGTCACCTTTTCTAAACTTGTGAGCATGAGGTATAACCTCAGAACTATTTAAATTTACATTTCTCTAATTGGTGATTTGGAGCATATTTTCTTATGACTGTTGATAGCTTCGATTTATTCCTATTCATATCCTCTGACCATTTATCGGGGAATGGTTCTTATTCTTATCAATTTAAACCAATTGTATATCTTAGAAATGAGACCTTTATCAAAGAAACTGGCTTCAAATATTTTCCCCAGTTAACTACTTCCTTTCTAATTTTAGCTGCATTGATTTTGTCTGTGCAAAAACTTTGAAACTCTATGTCATTCAAATTAATCTTTCTTCCCTTCAGATCCTCTCTATCTTCCGTTTAGTCATGAAGTATCGCTGATCTGAAAGAACATTTCTTTACCATTCTTCTAGTTTGGTTAAGTTGTAAACTGTTTATATTTAAGCCATGGACCCACTTGAACCTTCTCTCGGTATACAGTGGGAGATGTTGATGTAAACTAGATTTATGCCAGATGGTTTTCTGTTTTTCCCAGAGGTTTTTGCCCAACAGTGAGTCTTCACTGTGGTTGGTAGTGGGATCTTTGTGTTTATCAGACACTTCTATTGCTGTTCTGAAGGGTGAGGTCCACACGTGATCTACTTCAGTGATCTCTTCATGGTTAAACCCAGTGAATGGTCTCTTGCCCTCCTTATTCCTCTTGGTCTCTCTGCAGCTGTTGACCCTGATGACCACCCCTTCTCTCAGAATCCATTCTCCTCCCTGGGTCTGACTTTGGCCAGACTGGACTCTCCCTGCCTGTGGGTATCCTGAGGGCTCTTTTCTGAGACTCTCTATCCATATGGGTGATCTCTCTCACTTGTCCTCCTGTCTCTATCTCTCCCTGTCTCTCTTTCCATCTTCCTCTCCTCCCCCTTTTCCCCCTCTATCTCTCTGCCTCTCTCTTCCTCTCTCTCTCACCCTCTTCCTTTTTCTCTCCCCCGTCTCTGTCTCTCTTTCCCACCTTATTTCTCTCCATCCTTCCTGCGTTCTATCTCTCTCTGCCTCCCTTCCTTGCCTTCCAAATCCTCTTATCAGCTTCCATGATCTCACAGACCATCTTTATGACTGTGATTCCTGGATCTGTGCCTAGAGCCCTCATCGGCCTCCCAAGTATAAGCTGCACATCTCCAGCTGTCTTCCTCCACATGTCCCTTAGGCATCTCAATACAGAATCATCCTTACTGTAGGAGGAAATTCCTACAGTGAGAGAATGGTCCCAAATACTCGGATGTGGTTTCTTTTGATCAACCTGCTCCCAAGGCATCATGAACAGCAGAGGCACTTCCTGCCTTGCCAGCATTGCTCAATACCTCTGGTACTGAGGCTTCCAGGTGCTAGGGTTGCACTGAGCTCCTTCAGGATCTCAAGGGACACTACTATCCTAAGGGAACACTGGAAGAAGGCAGCAACCTGGTGCCAGGTGGCGCTGGCAATGTTGCAATGCAGAGAAGCTTGTGGGAGGTTGTGGCAGACGGCCCGCATCCCTACACGGCTCGGTGATGTGGTTGAAAGAAAAGAGTCACGGGAGGAGGGAAAAGATAGACCCGTTCTGTTTATTGATCTGAGGGTTAGGGTTTATATAGACAGAATCTGCAAGTCTATGTGACATTCAGCTCGTCTCCTGTCCCAATCATTTGGCCAGTCTTAGGGTCTTTAAAGGCTATTAGCCTAGAGGACATCTATTTTACATATCCCTTATTTTCTGTAGTTCCCACATTTGTCTCAGAGACAGCAACATCTGGGGGGCTTGGAGAGCCATTGTGGATGATAATGAGCACAGTCTCCAAGAACAGTTTCCCCGAAGGTCTTTCCTGATCTGGTCAACAGCACTCCACCCTGGCCCTCAACAGGAGGTGGTTCCCTGGGCTCCAAAAAGGCCTCACAGATGAAGCCTGGAATTTCACCTAGGCCTTACTGTCCTGAAAAAGTCACCCCATCACTGATGGGGCTGGTGTGTAACTAATCCTGAGTGACAAGCTTGATGGGAGGGAAGGAGGGAGGCACACACATTCAACAGAATTGGGGAAGAATCTCGGGGGAGGCCCAGCCCTGAGCCCTGCAGGCCTAGCCTAGGCTTCCTGGTCTAGGCAAGGGTCAGCCTGACAAAATATCATCTCGCACCCCCTTTGCCTCCAGTTACCTGCCTGTCTATGGTGAAGTGCAGAAGCCTTATGTCTACCTGATGTCCAGCCAGCTTGTGCTCAGCAACATGTACTTTGGTATTCCCACTGAGGCCACTGTCACACTCTTTAACGGAACGCTCCTACCCACCAAGTTCCTGTGGGGGAAGGTAAGAGACTCATTCTATACCCAGGGCTCAGAGAAAGCACCCTGGCTGGCCTGGGTGAGGCAGAGGAAGATGAGCAGCTCCATGGGTCTGGAGCACTGGGCACAAAGGCCATCGGACTATAAGGCCCCTAGAGAGAGGGAGGCCAACCCCTCCTTCTTTACATTTCACCTTTGGGTCCCCATCTCATAGTGAAGAGTGCCCCCAGCAGGCAGTAATGTGGTCCCCGCAGCCTTTCAGATATCCCAAAGGGGATGTCTAGTAGATGCCTTTAGCCCAAGGAGTCCAAAATGGGCCTTGATTTCTTTCCCCCAAGCCCTTCCCTGATTTTTTCTGTTACTGAGAGGGTGCCTCCTGGTCTCTATCCCCCAGGCTGCCAACCCAGGAGTTGTCTTGGACTCCTCACTATCAACCCCTACCCCGAGCCAATATGGCACAAAAACCTGTCAGCTTCGTCTCTGCAGCATCCTTTGAATATGCTCCTTTTCTCCTCTCAGGAGAGCTAATAAAAGCTAATGCTTCAATATGCATTGCTTTACAAATATTATTTCATTAGAGCCTCACAATCACCCTAGGAAGTAGGTGCTATAATTACAGAAGAGGAAACTGAGGCACAGAAGTGAAGTGATTTGTCCAAGATCACACAGCCAGTGAATGTCTGAGGTTGGCTTTGAACTCAGGTCCTCCTGACTCCAACACTGGGGCTCTCTGATAGACCTGGTTTTGTGGGCACCTAAGCAACTGTCCTTCCAGTTCACCCAGATGACTTCTTCTGAGGTCCCCAGTCCTACTGGGGTGGTTTTGTCTGAAAGCCAGGAATGGAGGCAGTCCAGTGCCCAGTAGCCCTGCCTTAGTGGTTCCCTTTTGGCATCCAAAGATGAGAGGGTCCCCCCCTGGGGGGAAATGACCAAGCCACCAGGGCATCACAGCATAGTCCTATGGGTGTCATGCCTCCCTTGGGCCAGGGTGAGACTGGCTGAGCTTTCGGAATCTCTGAGACTTATTTGGCAATGTCTGGACACCTTAGAAAGGAATTTCTTTGTATTGGCAGCTTCTGGGGACTCATTCCGGCCTCTGCCTAGTGGATGTCTTCCCCAGAAATGGTCTATTGGGACCCAATGAAGAGAAGCAGCTCTTGCTGTGCTTCACGGCTTTCACTATGGTAAGCGTTGTCCCAGGATGTCCCTGGTGGTGAGGGAGGGGGCTTCAGAGAGCAGGGAGACCTGGGCTTCTCTGCAGCCATGGACAAGGGCCCCATTTCTCACCTCCAATGGCTCCAGTTGGCCCTCTGGCCCCAGCGTCCATCCTGGAGTGGTGCAGAGTCATACTCTCCTCTCTCAGGCATGAGCTTGAACAGGCTGCTCCACGTCACCTTACCTCATTTCAGGTCAAGAGGTTTTGAAATTAGGTTAGAATATGCTTGGTTTTTTGAATATTTCCCCCCAAAACCAAAATCCACATTTTTGATGCCAGGGAGGGAGAAGTCTCTAAGTCTTCTGTGTTAAAGAGTTCTCAAGTTTACCTATCACAATAGGGCTTAAATGTTTTTGTGTCCGTGGATCCCATAAAGGAAAACTTATTTTCACAGTTTTTATCTTTACATCTGAGAATGGGCACTGAGACTCCTAGCCCTCTTTCCTCCACCATCCAGAGTGACGCTGTTGGCATTCTCCCCTTCTCCCCCTGGGAATCTTACCTTAATCAGTCTCAAGAGCCTCATGACTTCCCAGCCACTCTTAACTCTTCCACCTGTCAATAGGTGAGTGGTCTAGCGCTAACTCAGCAAAAAGAGATCCTGGGCTCCCTGAGATAGGGTGGCATCTTGCCAAGTTGGCAGAGAGGGCATTGTGAAATTCAAAATATAGGCATGGGATCCTTTACACTTTTCTTCATTCTGCATCCTTAGACATGGCCAGTTCACCAGTCATTGTAGGAACAATATCCCTTGACCCAAGAAGCAGGGGAGTTCTCTTTTTCTGATGACCCCTCACACATTTCCCAACCTTGTTCTGGGTCTTGGTTTGGTTAACAAGAAGGTAGAACTTTGTTTTGCTTTTAGGATGAACTGACAGACCTTGCCCTCCCGTGTCAGATAGAAGGGATGAAGAAATCTCTTGTTCTGGGCATTTCAGGGAAGGCCAAAGGGCTGGATGTGACCTTCTCAATACCCAAGACTGATGACAAAAGCAGGTAAGCTAGGCCCCAAGGGGACAGCCAGCCTTGTGTGGGATATGCGGCTCAACACCTCACCCTGCAGTTTAATGGCTGAAGGGATTTGGGCAAGTCCTGGGTGACCAGGAAGATGGTGGTACCCTCTAAAAGAACTGGGCAGGTTGGAGGAAGGGCAGATTTATGGGGAATGGCAATGGGTCCTGTTATGGACACTCAGAGCTCAAGCTTCCAGTTGTACAGCAGGGGATTTCTAGCAGACAGTTCACAATGTGGGATGGGTGTGAGAGAGACAAGGATTGAAGAGGTAGATCTGATGCATCTACATGGAGACAATCATTGGACCATGGATACTGATGAGTGTAGAGGGCCCAGGACAGCCTTGAACAGCACCTACACTTAGGGCAGAGAGATGGGAGGAGGATATTTCGATTCAAATCAACAAATACATTTATTAATCACTCACTCCACACTAACACTTTGCCAAGGTCGGGGCATACAGAAGGAAAAGAGAAGTCCTGTTCTCAAACTCATGTTCTGTGGGGAAACCATCACATAGAAGATGGTCCAGCAGTGGGAGGAGAGGACCCTGGGAGCCCTTAGCAGCAAAGCGGATCCCTTCTTTTCTCTTTTTTAGTACATTTTTATTTGTTTCATTATGTATTTCCCAATCACATTTCTTTTTCTAAGTTTTAATTTCACCTTCACTTACAAGTTAATATCACTCCCATGTACTCCCATGCCACAAGTTCTGATTTCTTCCTTCCTCTGAGGACATTTTTAAAATTTTTATTTTTATATTCATTTTAATTTTTTGTTGTTCCACTTTGAGTTCCAAGTTGTCTCCCTCTTTCCCAACCCCGCATTAGAGAAGGCCAACCTTTGGTGCAGAGATGTATGGGGAGCCTTGCATCCCTTCCATGTGCCCACTCTTTCCCTGGAGGTGGAGAACATACTTCTCCACAGTTGACGTTACTCACAATAGCTTAGGCATTCCCTTTTACTCTTCAAACAACGTGGCCATCACTGTCTACAGTGTTCTCTTGCTTCCGTTCATTTCACTTGTCACTGTTTCGTGTGTCTTTCAATGTTTTTCTGACCTTGACCTGCTAGTTGTGTTCACATACCATACTTTATTCAGCCCTTTCCCAACTGACAGGCATGCCCTCGATTTCCGACTCTTTGCCACCACAAAGAGACCTGCTATAGACAGTTTTAGAATACATAGGTTCTTTTCCTTTTTCCTGGTCACCTTGGGAAACAGACCTAATAGTGGTATTGCAGTTTTATAATTTGGGGGACTTAATTCCAGATTGCTCTCCAGAATGATTGGATCAGTTCACAGTTCGCCAATAGTGTATCAGTGTCCCAATTTTTCCACAGGCCCTCCAGCATTTGTCATTTTCCCCTTCTGTCATTTTAACTGATCTGATAAGTATGAGATGGTACCTCAGAGTTGTTTTAATTTGCAGTTCTTTAATCAATAATTATTTAGAGCATTCTTTTATATGACTCTATACAGCCTTGATTTCTTCTTCCAAAAACTGCCTGTTCTTTTTACCATTTATTAATTGGGGAATGACTCATATTCTTATAAATTTGACTCAATTCTCTATATATTTGAGATATGAAACCATATATAAAACATTTCCCCCAATTTTCTGTTTTCCTTCTAATCTCGGCTACATTGGTTTTATTTGTATAAAAACTTTTTAATTTAATGTAATCAAAATTATCTGTTTCACATTCCACAATGCTCTCTATCTTTTGTTTATTCATAAATTCTTCTCCTGTCCATTAGTCTGATAGGGAATGTGTTCCATGCTCTTCTAACTTACTTATGATATTGCCTTTTATGTCTAAGTCATGCTTCCATTTTGATCTTATCTTGGGAAATGGTGTGAGATATTATCTATATCTAGTTTCTGCCAAACTGCTTTCCAGTTTTCCCAGCATTTTTTTTTTTTTACCAAATAGTGAGTTCTTACCGAAAAAGCTTAGCTCTTTGCATTTCTGAAAAACAAGTTTACTGTAATAATATATGTATTATATATGTATTGTATACCTATTCTATTCCTCTGATCCTCCTTTCTGTTTCTTTGCCAGTACTACATAGTTCTGATAAATTACCACCTTATAATATGGTTTAAGATCTGGCACTGCAAAACCTCCTTCCTTAACATTTTTTTCTATTAATTCCTTTGGTATATTTGACCTTTTGCTCTTTTGAATGAATTTTGTTATTTTTTCTAGTTCAATAAAACAATTTTTGGTTGTTTGATTGGGATTGCATTGAATAAGTGATTAATTTAGGTAAAATTGTGATTTTTATTATGTTGGCTCTACCTCCCCATGAAAAAATTAATAATTTTTCTTGTTTTATTTGTATAAAGAGTTTTATAATTATGTTTATATAGTTTCTGAGTTTGTCTTGGGAGGTATACAGTTATTTTAAGTGAAATATCTTCTGTTATCTCTTCTTGCAGGGCTTTGTTGATGATCTATAGAAATACTGATGACTTATGTAGATTTATTTCATATTACGCTCCTTCGCTAAATTATTCATTGTTTCACTTAATTTTTTAATTGAATCTCTATGATTTTCCAAATATGCTGTCATATTGACTGCAAAAAGAGATAACTGTATTACCTCATTGCCCATTCTGATTCCTATTTCCTTTTCTTCTTTTACTGCTATAACTAATATTTTGAGGACAATACAGAATAGTGGTGACAATGGATCTTTGCTTCACCTCTGATCTTAGTGGGAAGGCTTCCAGCTTATCCCTCATACAGATAATGCTTGCTGATGCTTTTAGGAGATGCTTCTTATCGCTTTAAGGAAAGATCCATTCGTACCTCTGCTTTCAAGTGCTTTTAATAGAAATGAGCGTTGTACTTTGTCAAAAGCTTTTTCTGCATCTATTGAAATAATTACATGATTTCTAGTGTTTTTGTTATTGATTCAATCGTATTAATAGTTTTCCTTATATTGAACCGCTCCTGCAATAAATCTCACTTGGTCACAAGTGAGATTTATACTTATTGCTGTATTCTCCTAGCCAGTATTTTATTTTATTTAGGATTTTTGTTTCAATATCATTAGTGAAATTGGTCCATAATTTTCTTTGTTTTTTCTCTTCTGGGTTTAGGTATCAGCATGATATTTGTTTCATAAAAGGAATTTAGTAGGACTGCTTCCTTGCCTGTTATTCCAAATTATTTATTTAATATTGGAATCAGTTGCTCTTTAAATGTTTGGTAGAATTCCCTTGAAAGGCCATCTGATCCTGCCAATTACATTGTATTTTTTTAAATTCTGAGTTCCAAATCCTCTCTCTCTCTCTGCCTCTTCCCCACTTTTTGAGAAGGCAAGCAGTATGATATCAATTATACACATGTAGACGTGCAAAACATCCAGTCCATTTCTGATGTTTCACCATTTGACACTGCTGAAGACTTTGGTGTCGAGAACTTTCTTTCTGGGTGTTCAGTAGCTCTGACAGTTGAGGAGGTAGGAACTGCCATACCTGAAGAGGCTGTTGCCAGTTTGCTTCCCCCCAGAGGTTACGCCACTGCTTAATGGCAGGAGGGGACGGGCTCAGAGCAGGGCAGGGTCTCAGGGGACCTATTGCTATTTCTGGGTCTCTTGGTTTTGAGTTCCTGCAGTGTCACCATTGGGGTCCAAAGGAATGCATCTTCGTACTCTCCAAACCTAGGAGATGGGATTGTCCATCAGATGGCCCACGGTGTGATCTTGCAATTTTCAGGGAGGACCAGGAGTCGGGCACTTCTCAGAATCTCTGCTTGGACTTTGGCTCAAACGTTCCATTGAAATATATACTAAAGCGGCAGCTGATCCTAACCAACAATTCTGCAATAAAAGCATACTTTTCCCTGGAATTTGATTATTTTGGGGTCACTGAAGAAATATGGGACAAAAAACCGAGGCTGTAAGTCTTCCTCCACCTTTCCATGTTTTATCATGCATCCCCAACTTCCCCACTTAATTGGTGCCGTGGTGCTCCTTGATAGTCACTGGATTGACTCCAACATTGTGTGAGTCTTGAGAAGGAAGAAGTATTTTGTCCCAGGATGTTTTCTTGGGCTTTTTAGGAATCCTTGGTGACAGTTAGATGGTGACCTTAAGAGTGGATGCACCCTTGCTATGGTCTTAGCCTCTGAAATGACTCCTAATCTCACAGTGTCATTGGGTTGAGAATGCCCTGGGTGATGGGGAGGAGACCTGTAAATAGGCTCCACATGCTGAGTGGGGTGGGGGGTGATACAGATGGTCAGGGGTCATTGTCCACACCTCCCTCATTCCATGCACTTGTGGGAAGAGCAGGGAATGTGTGGTGGTCTAGGGACAGCCTGGTGTTATGTGTGTCTAAGAGGTGGTACAGAATGTGGTTAACTAATGTACAGGAACCCATGGAAAGAGCCTTAGTGGCATGGGTTTGGAAAGCAGGCCAAGGAGACTAAACAGGCAGAGACTGGCCTGTCCCCAGCTGGCTGAGACAAGCTCTGAGGCCAGCCCACAAATAGGGGCCCAGAGAGAGAGAAGGTTCTTGCCCCATTGTGGGAGCTTCTCTAGGCAGAGCCCAGGGGAGGGAGTTGGGAACTCTGGTCCCTGGGAACATGGATGTGTAAGGGAAGGGAGGGCCAGTTGTTCCCAATCATCCTAGGCTGCCTTTCTTGGGCAGAATCCCCCAGGAGAAGAACAGTGACCCCCAAATTGTCCATGGGACAGTGAACATGGTTGGCTGGCTTCACCATGCTTTCTTTTCTCCCTTTTTTAAGCCCTGATGTACCACCTGCCATGAAACATGCAGTGAGGATTGCAAAGCACATGGCCAGGAGGGAGCTTCTAGGTAGGAGGGACCCTGTCCTTGTCCCAAGGGGACTGCGCTAGCTTCCTTCATCTCAGCCTGTCTCTAGACACTACAGCAGAGACTATAGGGCACAGTGGGGAGGGAGCAGTGGCTGGGGGTAGTAAGCCAGTTGCCTAACTGGGCAGCATCAGGCCCCAGGACCTGTCCCACACCCCCAATTCAGGTGGGGGCCATCTGTCTTGTCTGGGAGGGCACAAGCAGGGCTATGGAGCTTTGCTCCTTCCACTCCTTGAGACATCAGTAAGCCAGCATCCTTCTGGCCTTCCAGTGGAGTTGTGGGGAAGAGTTCTTTGGGAACCTGACCTATCAGGAAGGATGTGGACAAGACCTGGGTTCACAGGGTAAGAAGTTGAGAACTGGAAAGGAACCTAGAGGCAGCTCCCAAGTTCCCCCTCCTGGGGCCCAGAAAGGAGAGGCCATCTTCCCACCATCACTGCTCAGAGACTCAGTTTCACCTATAAAATGGTACTAATGGTATTTACATTCCCTCCCTTGCAAGACTGTTGTATAGAAAGAAAGTGCCTTGTAAACCTCAGGACACTTGTGGGTTGTTACTGTTGTTCACAATAATATAATAACACATTTGTAGAGTGCTTTAAGTAGGCAAAATGCTTTAGCAATCTTACCTCATTGGATTCTTGCAATGAACTCACAAGAACTGGGAGGGAGGTTCTACTGTTATCCTTATCTTACAAATGAGGGCATTGAGGCAGAGAAAGGCCAGGGTCACACGGCCAGCATCTGAGGCTGGATTTGAATGCGTCTTCCTGATCCCGGCCCGGTGCTCTATGCACTGCATTGTCACCTGCTTGCTCAGAATGCTTTTCATTCTATCCTCATCAGTTTTGTTTTGAAGAATTCCATCATATGGAACGAAGAAACAAAAGGTGATCCCAGAGATATTTTTTTAAATTTCAGTCCCAACGCTATCTGATCAAGCTGCAAGGGGCTGCTGAGTGATGCAGTGGATAGAGCACTGGTCTGTAGTCAGGAAGACCCCAGTTCAAATATGACCTCAAGCACTTCGTAGTTGTGTGACCCTGAGAAAGTCACTTCATCCTGTTTGCCTCAGTTTCCTCATTTGTACGATAGGGATAAGAATAGTATGTGTCTCAAAAGATTATTGTGAGGATGGAGTAAAATGATGTGAGTGCTTAGTGCAGTGTCTGACACATGACAGGGGCTTAAGAAATGCTTGTTTCCTCGCTCCCTTGAGTGTGAATATGAGGCCTTCTGCTGGTGGTGTCAGTTATCCCTTAGTGAGTAGGCTCTGTGCCCCTCCCTAGTTATGGATCACCTTATCAGTGAAACCTGAGTTCCCCAGCCACTACCAATAAGCCAGCACAGGAGACAGATGCAGGACAAACTGTGGTTTCTCATGCTCCAAACGTGGGTCCTACTGAACACTTAACCAGGCAGTGAGCCCCAAGCGTCAGCTTTAGTGACCTTTTTTAGAATATGGCTCCATCAGCAGGGAATTTGACAGAGAGCAAACCGATAACCTAGAGATGATCCCACCAGGAAAATAGTCAGTTCTCTGTGGCTGATTGTGTGGGCAATGTGCTGGCTTCAAACTTGTGCAGCCTGACTCGCCTTGGGGTGGTTTCTGTCTAAGGAAAGTAAGGTGGCTGTCTTCAGGGCTCTAGAGTCTAGTCTGAGCAAGACAGGCTGATGTGCTGCTGGCTGCGATGGCAGTGACATCCCCTAAGGAAGTCTTAGTTCTCTGATGCCTTTTGAGGCAAGTCATCTGTAAAAGGCAGAGACTGGACTGGGTGGCTGCCAAGGTTCCTTTCAGCTCTAAGCCTTAGATCCATCCTGGGAACTCTGGCTTTTTTTTTCTGGGAAGGGGTCTGAGTCTTCCCTTTTCACTGTTCTGTTCCTAGACTCCATAGAAACTCTCTTATCCAAAGGGAAAGGAGCTGCTTTCTTTCCTCACATCTCTCAAGGGACATTGGATGCCTTCCAGAAGTTGACCATTGACATCACGGCATGTAGCAACATGTGGGGAGACTACTATGATAAGCTCATCTGCAAGGTAGGGGGATAGCCTGGCCCATGGTGGGAGTAAGCAGGGTACAATGGAGAACCAATGAGGAGCCAAGGAGAAATGGGAGGAAAAGACACCCTCAAGGAATTGTGCAAAATGGGTCAGTGCTGTGGCAAAGTTGAGGGACACAGATGGGCAGTATTCCAGCAGTGCCCTTGTAACATAAAGGGAGAAGGAGGGAGAGAGATCTTCAAGCACATGGATTGGAACTTTTGAACGAATGTGGCAGAGGACATAGACAAGAGCCACCTTGGAGGAGAAGGCAGGGATTGCTTGCAGTTTGCACCATTGCTGGGAAATTCTGAACTGTTAGAAGAACACAGATTCATTTGAGTATCTGAGAATTTGGTATTTGCTATGACCAGTGCCTTCCAATTCCCTTCTTTTTAAAAATATGATTTCTTTTCATCTGAATTCTCTCCCTCCCATCTTTTCTACCTCTCCTTTTCTCAACTCCACTGAGAAAACAAGAAAAACAAAACCCATCATGAGCACATGCAGCCAGAGCCAGTCTGTCTGTTCCTAGATACTGATATGCCCCAGACTGCTCCGGGTCCATCGCCTGGAGAAGTCTTCTTGAGTTGTGGTTAGTCATTGTCTTTGTCAGAGTTCCTAAACCTTTAGAAAGTAGTGAGATGGAATAATCATTTCTTAAACAACTAACAACTTTAGTAAAGTTGCAGAATATAAAAAACCCCTACATAAATCATCAGCATTTCTATGTATTGCCAACAAAACCTAACAGAGATAGAGAAATTCCATTTAAAATAACTGCACAGTATGAAACACTTCAAAGTTTAGCTGCCAAGACACAAAGGAATGGCATGAACCCAACTAAAGACAGATCTCAACAACTGGAGAAACATTAATCCTCATGTGTAGGTCAAATCAATATAGTAGAAATGTCAGTGATACCTGTTAGAAACACACTTGACACTGAAAGGTATCAAGGAAAATTTTATTAAAGCAGAGTTCAGAGGAATTGAATCATTTCTGTCCAGAAGCAGATTCCACCTCTCACAGCACTGAATACAGAAGGGAGATGTCTACACTGTTAGTTCAGGACGGATCCTCCTATCAGGAGACAGATTGATCTGTTCTCCAATACGTCACCGTCTTCTCCACATGCCTACTACATATCTCCTTGATATGTTACATCCCCCCCCCTTCCTAACATGGATTGTGCCTAATTTGTGCTAGCTCTCCCCCCTGGGCGAGAAGTTAACATGCATGAGGTTCATCAAGCAAGCACAATAAGGGAAAGCTTTCTCCCAGTCACTGACCCCAACCCGTTTAGGCTGGTTTCACGTTTGGTCCCCTTTATCAAAACTCTGTGGTTTTCTTAAGGCCACTGACTGTCTCCTGATGGCAGCCTGCTAGCCTCCTTATCTGATTTGTTTTAGTAACTTCAGTGACTAACAACTCTGTGGAAACTTAACTCTTTGCTGTCTCCCACATACCTCTGTTAGTTTACTCATTCATTGCTGTACCAGTCAAACTACCAAAGAATTGTTTTGTAAAGCTAGAAAAAAGTAGA
This sequence comes from Potorous gilbertii, assembly GCA_028658325.1. NCBI lineage: Eukaryota > Metazoa > Chordata > Mammalia > Diprotodontia > Potoroidae > Potorous > Potorous gilbertii. Next base: position 3,665,190 of record CM053772.1, read on the forward strand.
AGATTCATGTGGAAGGGAATCAGTGGAAAATAGAGTGAAAGAAGTGGCCTGGTGTGCCCCAGGCCGGCCTTTTTAGTGGGATGCACATCTCTCCTCCTGTATACTTTTGCTACTTTCCTGTGGTGTTGAGTGTTGAGTTCTTCCAGGATCTCAGGGTCAGCTCAGGCTTGGGACTTCCCAGCCATCACTGCTCCCGAAGTGCTATGAACCAGGGTCAAGCCTTTGTCCAAGTTCTGCAAGTTCCTGACCCAGCTTTGGGTCTGAGCAAGATGTTACCAGTCAGCTTATTATTGGTGGGAAGTTTAAGCAGACTGCCGCTGGACGTCACCAGCTCCAGTGATAGAATAGGCAGCCTCCCCTTTAGTCATTTCACTGCAGGCAGCAGCCTGAGCACAAAGCTCTGCTCCTAGGCTCCAAGCCACGCAGCTGTGGTTTGCTTCTGAGTTGTTCTTGCTCGTCAGACACCTAACCGTTCCTCTGAGTCTCTCACTCTTAGGCACTGGCCCTTCCTCAGTTCACCCTGGGAATGTGACTCAGAACTGGGTCGTAAGCTGCCACATGGGACCAGGTCCCCCCTGCAGCTCTAGCTCAGGGATCTCTTCCTACGCCATCTCTTCTGGCCTTGGTCCTTTGTATCCCTGGAAGCTGGCATGCTCCTGGCTGGACCTGACCCCCAGATCTCTATTTCTGTCTCTCTATGCTATCTTGGGCTGGAAAAATGATTCCCTGTGATTTTTTTCCTTCAGTTTCCTAATCAAGTTTCAGGCTGGCGTGCTTGCAGTGGATAGCGTGTTGGGCCTGATGTCAGAAAAACTCCTCTTCCTGAGTCCAAATCTGGCCAAATTAGGCATATCACTAGCTGTGTGACCCTGGACAAGTCCCTTCACCTTGCTTGCCTCAGTTTCCTCATCTGTAAAATGAGCTGGAGAAGGAAATAGTAAATCACTCCAGAAAACCTCCAAGTTGGAGATGACCAAAAATAAGACTCCCCAGCAGCACACAACTTCTCGCTGTTACTTCTCCATCTTCACTCTAGCTCTTCCAATACCCTTTTTAAAGGAACAGCCCCAGAGAAACAGGAGCATTGAAGTCACTGGCTCTCACTGTATGGTCCTGACCTGGTCTGGCAGAGGCTCTCCTCCAACTCTTCAGATAATTCCTCTCTCTCTTCATCTTCTGAAAGAGATGATGGTGGGGGGAATGGAAATGACCTGGGGATCACTCTGCTTACATTCATTTGAGCGTCCCAAGATGAGATGGCCGAGAATCCCATAAAGCACGGTAGCTCCAGCCATGGCCTCTCCTATGACCCTGAGACCCTTCCTCCTCCTTAGGTCTAGGGCACCATTTTGTTTCTGCAAGTATTCAGATCTTTGTGCCAAGTGCCCATCCAGTTATTAAAATGGTCAGAGCAGCACTTTTTGGTAGCAAAAAAATAGAAACAAAATTGTTGTCCATCCACTGAGCAATGGCTCAGGTAGTGTTCTCTGGGGATAAAGAACACATACAGGAAGCACAGAGACGTGAGGGGCCTTTGCCCAAGGACAGTGGGCAGAGGTAGCAGCCACCTAAAAATGAGGATGCACAGAACCACAGGAATCCTAAAGGCCAAGTGCCCCCATTGGGTCACACAGCAGCTGCCACAGAGGCACTTGTTCTGGGGGGACCCTAGGTGCCTGCAGGGATGCCCTTGAGAGGCTCACAGTCCAGCAGAGGGGACTGACAGGTAAAAACCAAGCACAGATCAGCACATTCAGGATGGGCACTGAACCACAGGAGGACTGAGTGTGAGAGTGGCTTCTCCTAGATGGGGGGACTTAGCAAAGCCTTGAAGGAAACCAAGGATACCAGGAGGCAGGAGGAGCAAGTGTGTTTTGGGCAGCTAGATCATAGTCTAGAAGGGGAAAGGGACTGCAGAGGGAGGGAGCAGCCAGGTTGTGACTAATTCTAGAGCTCACAGGGAACCACAGGGAGGGGAGGACGGATGGGGCTAGATCTATGTCTTACAAAGATCACTTTGGTTGCCACCTACAGGAGGGTCTAGAGGGGAGAGGCAGCCAGCAGCCAGAAGGCAAGAGTCTGAATGTGATATAGTGGGGGCCTGCTGCCAAGGAGGTGGCTGTCAGAGAAGAGGCAGCAGCACACTGGGGAGGGATGCCGTTAAGGCAGAAATGACCCTATTTGGCAAAAGATTGGATGGGGGACAGAGTGAGCAGTTAGAAGGAGGGAGGAATCAGGACTGACTCCTAGATGTGAGCCTGGGAGGGCTGGGAGGATGCAAGGGCTCTGGACAACAGACAGAAGCTGGGGCAGTGGTGGGGTTTTCGGGGAAAGAGAACAAGGTCTGTTTCGGACACAGTGAGTATAAGATGTCTACTGGACTTCCAGTTCCAAATGTCTGTGAGGTAGTTGGAGATCTGAGACCAGAGGTCATCTGCATAGAGAGAATTGAGTCCAGGGGAGGTTGATGAGATCCCTGTAGAAGAAGAAGAAGAAAAGAGACCCCAGGATAGAGCCCTGAGGGACACCCATGGTTAGAGAGCACGATCTGGAGGAGGATCCGGCAAAGGAGACAAAGGAGGCACCTTTGGAGAGGGAGGAGGAGAACTAGGGGAGACAGAGAAGAGAGGGAAGGAAGGAAAGAAAGACACACAGAGAGCCAGGGTGGGGGGAGGCAGGTGTGCTGAAAACCTGGAGAGAAGGGAAGGTGACAACGTGGACCCTGCTTCCATCTTTGCTGAGGTGGGTGACTCTGGGTAGGAAACATCTTTTTCTCCGCCCAGTTTGTTTGATACGTTGGTTAGCTTTGAAAGACTTTCTTTCCCTATTTTTTAATTCTTTGGGCCATCTTTGAGTAGGAGAGAAGCGAAGGTAATGTCAAACTAAAGATATTAATAAAAAGACAAAAAAGCGGAGGCGCCTGGTCTTTCCTTGGGGGGCAGGCAGTTCGCTAGTTATGGTAGCACCCTGTTCCCTCTCATGCCTCTGGATACGGCGTGGCCCCTGGAGAGGAGGGACAGCAGAAGAAGCCTCCTGGCTTCACGTTTGGGCTCCTTGGTCCTCAGCAGAGGATGGCAGCACGCGCCTGTTGTGATACTGATGCCCAGCAGTTCAAGTGGATGACTCCCACATGCGGGACATCTGCAGCGCTGTGATATTTGCAGAGTGCTTTGCAGGGTCAGTCTCATCTGAAGGCTCGGGTTACAGAGGGAAAACTGAAGCCCAAAGAGGTGGCAGTTGATGACACAGGGCCACAGGTAGCATGTGTCCCAGGCAGGATTTGAACTGACATCACCCTAACTCTAGTTGCTCCCCAGATGCCAAAGGGCCATTGAGCTGGGCTTGGAAGGGTGGGCAGGCAATCCCCAAAGCTTAAGAAGTCCAGACTGGCAGGGAGGTGGGGGCCAGGCAAAGATGGAGAGAGGGATTGTAAATGGGGATACCCAGGTCCAGAGAAGGAGGGAAATTTGCCAACATCATACCACTTAGCAAATGGCACTGCCTAGAATCAGACTGGTCTCTCTGACTCCAAGTCCATCACCTATTCCACCATCTCGTCTACCAGTGGAAGGTCTTGGTCTAGGCGAGGTGAGGGGAGACCCTGTAAAGAAGGGGAGCTCTGCCATACAGTCTGAATGTGGCTTGTATCCTTAGGTGGAAGACCTGCCACCGACCATCGTCTGGGTGCACATGGGCGTGGTGGGCTGCCCCATCACGTTATTTAGGACTAGTCACCTGGCTGACGATCCTCCCCAGGACCAAGTCATCAGGTATGGCTCAGGGGTCCCTATCCTGAGATGGGGGAAGTGGGCTCAGAGTGGGAAATGGCGTCCCAGCGGGCCCCAGGGCAGACCTGTCCCTTCTCTCTCTCATTGAGATTTTCCTGACCTTTCTGCTGAGTCTGTTGGCACTGTTGTGGCTCTGCCCTGTCCTGCCACACCTCCCTCTCTCTGAGGGGCTTTCAGCTTGGTCTTCTTTTCTTCTTTCTAAGGGAGTTATTTAGTTTCTAGTTTTTTCTTCTTTTGGGGGATAAGAGATCAGTACTACAGATGAACCAGACCATGCACTGCAACTTCCCCTCCATCCAGACTTGGTACTCTTGGCCTGTTGACCTCTTGGAGCCACTTGAGATTTCTAGGAGTCCTTGGCTGCCCACTGCCTGAGCCCCTGGCCAGGCCTGACCCCTTTTCCCTGTCCCAGGGCAGCTGCTGAACCAGGAGCTGTCTCCTCCATTCCTAGGTTTGGCCCTCAGATCTCTGGAGGAGACACCATCTCCCGCACTCTCCGTCTGAATAACTTCAGTCCTTATGGTAAGACTTTCAATCAGTCAATCAACAAACATTTACTGAGGATCTACTACATGTGCAGGGCACTGTGCTAGCCACCATGGGGGAGACCAAGATGTTTAAGACACGGTCTCTGCTCTCAAGGAGTTTATAGACCAGTTGGAAAGAAAAGACATAGACCATGATCAGGTAATGCAAGGTGTTGGGCTGGGAACGAAGGGGCACCCAAGTGGAGGGGGGCAGGGCAGTCCCATGGACTGAATCCAGTCAGTTTGAGTGCATGCATGTGGGCATGTGTAAGCATGTATGCATAGGCATGCCTGGTGGTTGCCAAAGAGAGCCTGCTTCCCTGGTAGTCAAGGTCCCCAGGCCTGGGAAGGAACAGTGACGCTCAGACCCTGTAGAGCTGGAGGGCCTTGTCTATCCCCCGTTGTTGTTGTACATTCAGGGAATAGCAGCTTAAATGACCTGCACAGGAACTGTCCCACCCCCAGGGAGAGAGCCAGGCCCCCAGAGACCCCAGTGGTCTACTTTCTCAGCATAGACTTCCCCTGGTGCTCTAGGATGCTGAGGCTGGAGGGACCAATTGCCCATTAGAGACTTCTGAAGGGTCACACCACTGAGCTGGAGCTCTGGCCTGAGCTGGCCTCCATACCTCCATATGAGGGCTTTTCCTTCCTTGATGGCTGTCCCTGCCTGTCTTTGGCAGACATCCCACTGTATCTGTGTCTCTCCTGAGCCCCTTTGGACTCTATTTCTGGCAAGGAAATTGTGGACCTGGACAGTGCCTAGGAGGCCTTTACTACTTTGACTCCTGGCTAGGCAAGCAGGCTATATGTAGATGCTAACCACATTGCATCTCTCCAGGTCTCTGCCTGCAATCAGGGTCCTTCTTGGCCAGTGTCAGGAGCCCTGGGCCAAGAGGCAACAGGTTTTGGCCTGGGAACCCCCAGGAGGCTAGGAAGTGGGAGGGATATGGAGCCCAGAAGACGAGGGGCCTTCTTTTCAGGATCAGTCCTGTTGTCACTAGCATAGGACAAGGGAGAGAGCCTGGGGGAATAACCCTGGTTTAGGGTGAGCCACTGTCCTGATGAGGCTTTGATTTCTCCCTTCCCATCATCTGCCCTGAGAGTTTGGAGACAAGACTAGTCCTCAGGCAATAGTAGCTCCCACATAATCTGTACTGGGCTTTGTTAAAGGTACAGGGGTCCAGGCAGTTCCCCCATACTGGTCCACAGTTCTAGGAGGCCTCCCTAGCCAGAGTCCCTTCCCCCATTATCCAGTGTCTGTCAGTCCCTGCATGACCCTGCTGGTGTTTTCTTGGGGTCACGTCCCCCACTTCTCCTACCTTCCTCTCACCATTCTGCACTGTGCCCACATCATCCTCCTCCAAACTGTTTGACAATGCAGACGTCAGGATAGACTGGGAGATCTATAACCCAGAAGAGAGAGAAGACAGACTTGTGGACCTCTTGGTGATATATGGCACGCCCTTCCCCCTGAGAGATGCTGCTGGGGTGGAGATTGATTCCAAGGAAGAGCCCGGGAGCGACTCCCCCTTTGTGCCCAGCTCCAGTCAGTCCTTCACCTCCCTTGGCAGTGCGAACCCTTTGGAAGCTGTGAGTGTCTCTGTCCCTAGGGAAGGGGCACCAGGTGGGATGGGGGCATGCCAGGATGGCAATCCAGAAAGCCCTGGCTGTGTGCTAAGACCCCGGGGACAATGTAGAAGAAACACATGTCTCCCTGTACCCCAAACTGAGGAAAGAGGAATGCCTGGGGAGTCAGGATGGGCTGAGCCATCAACGGTTGGAGATGATGCCAGCCAAAAAGCAGAGGCCAGAAGTGGAAGGCCCAAGGCCAGGGAACAGCCCATGGACCCACTGGGCTCACAAAGCTGATCTGGAGCCTGACTGTTCAGCAGAGTTGATTATCTATCCTGGAGGCAGTGGGGACCGTGGGCGCTTCTTGAACAGAGAGCTCTGCTGAGGAAGAGATCTTTGGCAGGGGATGGGGGAGGAGAGGAAGGGAAAGCTGAGGCAGGGAGGCTAGGAAGGAGGCTACTGCAATCATCCTGGCAAGGAGTGAGGAAGGTCTGATCTAGGGGGAGGCTGCAGGGTGAGGAGTGGTGAGGAGAGGGAAGGGGCCCCTGAGTTGGGCTTGAAGGGAAGGATTGGTGGAGATGGGGATGGATTCCAAGCCCAGGGGACAGCCTGGCCAAGACAGGAGAAGGGAAGAGTAAGGTATCCAGCTTGGCTGTGAGGGGAATTCTGGGTGGATCATTCTGGAAAGGCAGGTGGGAGCCAGGGAGCTGCCGTAACCCCTTGGTGCAGGTGTGCTGTGATCAGCCCTTTGCTTTTAGAGCATGAGTTTGGTGGCTGTGTGAAGGCTGCGGGGAAGTCAGTGTAGATGCTTTGGCAGTCTCCAGGCTAGTGAGAATGAAGGTTGGAAGCCCCCCCTATAGGCTCTAGGAAGGGATGAGTGAAGACAAGCCTAAGGAATGGGGAGAACTTAAATGTGGGGGATTGAGGAGGAGGGAGAAGCAGGAGTTGGTCAGGAACAGTAGCCTTAGAGGCAACATTCTGTCTGGGGCATGTGGATTTGGAGATCCCTGCAGGACATATGGTCCCAGAGGTCTAGTCCAGGTTGGGGAGTGATGCGCATCTGAGGCCGGGCTGGGGGTCACTGAGCCATGGGAAGCCTGCTGGAGAGGGGGAAGGCCTAGAGCATTGATCACAGCAGTGCCTGCCCTTGTGCAGAGGCCCGGAGCTTGGCTCACCAGGCAGGGCATGCCTGGTCTCCGGCCAGGGTTCAAGGGAGTGGAGAGCTGTGGGCCTCGGCCTTTCCTCCTCCCCTCCCCCCAGGGCTTACCAGCTTCCTGGGAGCTCACTGCTGCTCCAGTGGTGGGAGGGTCACCCCAGTTCTGTGGCTCAGCTTGGCCCGGAGCCTCACTCTTGGCGGGTGGGTTTGTTCTGTAAGCAACACAGGAACAGAATGGTACATGAAGAAGAGCCTTTCCCGCTCACAGCCGAGGGGAACCCCAAGATCATCTCAGTGATGCTGCGGCCCCATGATGGGGTGCGCTCTGACCACCCCTACTCCATCACTCCCAAGCAGCTGGTGAGTGAGCTCCTGGCTCTGTTGCAGGCCTTCCTGCCCCACCCACAGGCATCACCCTCCATGGGCCTCCCCAAACCACACCTCGTCCTCCCTCCCTCCTGGGCTTCCAGCTCCGCATGACATGGTCTGTGGGGAAGCTTCACTCACAGTCTCCTCGGGGGAGGAGGCAGGGTGGGAAGGCTCCAGGCCAGGGCTGGGCCCTTGGCTGCCTTGGGTCCTATCTGTCCATGCCCACAGCCTCTTCATGAGGGCCACACTGCTGCCCTGGGCACCTGCTGTCATCTTGGGCACCCACTGTACCCACTGCCTTCCTGAGTACCCACTGCCTTCCTGGTGGCCCTATTCAGTGACTGTGGCCAAGCAACTGCTTGTATGGCAGGTAATTCCAGCTGCTGGGAGCAACTTTATCCATGTCTCTTTCACGCCTATGGTCCTGCCAGGGTCTGTCAGCAAGATGGTGTGTAACAGCTACGCCTTGGGCTTTATGAGCCTGGACGACAAGGTGAGTCTCAGGTCTGAGTGACCACAAGGCCAATCTGTAAGGCCTTGCATCAGGGTGGGCAAGCAAGGGCAGGGAAGGCTGAGGGGAGGCCTGCCTTGGGCACACGAGCAGAGAAAGGGCTCCTGCTTGGCCACAGAAAGCAGTCCGGCCTGAGGTGTGTTGGCCTCTCTGGGCTGGGGCAGACTGCTCGCGAGATCCCAGGAAAGGTGAAGCGCCCGCAGAACTTTGATGCTGAGCTGTTCCGCCTGGACCTTCAGGGCCTTGTGCGGCCCACTAGGTAAGTAGGGATGGGTCATCCTCTACCCTCCCATCCCAGCCTTCAGGGAAGGGGCACTGACCTGCCAGGTTTCATCTGGCCTGTACTGTGGGGAGGGGGAAGATAAGGGCCTCCTCCCTTTTTGCTACCCCCAGACTCTGGCCTAGCCAGGGCTGTGGAGGGTATCCTGATCATGCCCTACTTTGGCTTTGGGGCAGATTGAGCATTGAGCATGACTATGATGGTGGAATGGTGTTCTACCTGCAGGCCAGTGACCTCATCCCGGACAATCCACTTACTGGGGTAAGTGAGTGTGGGCAGGGCTCCAGATGCTCATCCAAGCCCTGTGGGCCCACCCAGGCAGAGGGGCCAGAGCCTTCCTAGACACAGTGGGAAACCACCTCTGTCCAGGGTCCTGTTTCTGGGCTGTGCCTGGATCCCAACCCTTCCCTTTCCCACAGCCCTAGAACCAACCCTCCCCCCCACCTCAGGTTTCTACCAAGCTACCTATAAAGTGGTGGGGAGGGTCTAGGGGGTGGAGGAGCTGGGGGCTTGGGGGCCTAGGGATCTGGGTGGAGCTGGGGGCCAGGGGGGAGGAAGGGATCACCCCACCTGCTCTGGCCTGACTTGTAGGTACTCAGCGAGATGGTAACCACTCACCACCTGAAGCTAAACAACTTCACTGATGTGGCACACTGCTTCAGGCTCCTGGTGGCACCCCCCTTCTCTGTGACTGGGATCAACCCCGAATATAACCAGAGAATCTGGAACCCCGAGGAGAAAGAGGAAGAGGAGCTTGCTGGGGATCAGTTTGTGCTCAGCCCACAGGAGAACATGCTGGTAGGCCCAGCCAGGTCAGGCAGCACAGACCCCGGGTGGGGTGGGGATCCTGCTGACCAGGCTCAGCAGCCCATGTCTGCAGGGCTTGGAGTAGGGGAGACACTGCCTGCTCCCCACCTTGGGGATCCTCACCTCCTGGGGGCTGGGGCATGATCATGGAGCCTTGGTGCCAGCTCTCCAGCAGCACGGGGGTATCACCTAAGTCCCCAGTAGGGGCCCAGTAACTGGCCACAGTGGTATAGTAAGTAAGTCCCAAAGCCCTAGGTTCAGGCCTCATGGACACTGCTCAGTGGGACATGGGTGGCATGGGTGGTGCCTGGGCCTCCCTTCCTACAGCCAGCCTGTGGTCAGTCACTGCCACTATCTGCTGTCCTGTCCTCCTGTCCTGACTCTCCTCACATGCCATCTTCCCCCCCCACCACCACCACACACAGGTTGCTCTAATGATAGGCTCCACTACAAATCTGGTGCCAGGCAGTCCTTCTGCCCTCTCAAAGTGATGCCCTCTCCCCTCGAACCTGGCCTCCTACTTCTGGGACCCAACAGTGCCCCCTCTTCTTCAGTGCCCTGCCTCTCCTCCATCACCCTGGCTCCAATGCAGAGGCTGCCCTTCCCTGACCAAGGGCCTCCATCGTGTCCCCTCTCCTCCAACAGTGGCCCCCCAGCCTCCCTTCTTCTACTCCATCTTCAGTCCTTCCCCTCATCTGACCACTTCTCTCCTGCTACAAACATCCCCAGCCTCCCACCAGCCCTAAAAAACTCTCCCTGACCCTTCTGTCCACACTCATGGCCTTAGGCTCTTTCACTCTTGGGCTTTTGGCAGCCAAACTCCTGAAGAAGGCGCTGTCAGCAGGAAACTCTGCCCTCCTGGTCACCCATTGCCACCCTTCCTCCAAAACTGCCCTCCAAAATCACTGGGGAGCTCTGTGTGGCCAAATCCAGTGTCCTCTTCTCAGGCCTCATCCTACTCCACCTCCCCCGCGTTGGACACTGGGTTCCCTCTGTCCAGTTTGATAATACTCTCCTCCCTCCAGGTCTTCAGGGCACAGGCCTCTCTGTGTCTATGTCTCACTGTCTGACGGTCTCTCTTGGACTCTCTCTCCTCTCTCTGTCTCTCTGTCTCTCTGTCTCTTTCCTCTCTCTCCTCCTCCCCATCCGCATTGCTTCCTCCTTCCTCTGATGCCTCTTTCTCCATGTCCTTGGCTGAATCCTCATCTTGTTCTGCCCTGAGTCCTCTGGATCTGATCAGCTGCTCAAGGTCCAGCTGCCATCTCTGGGCTGATGATTCTCAAATGGACAGATCTCGCCCTAGACTCTGGTGTCCCATCTTGACCCAGATGTCCTGTGGTCATGTCCGCTTGAGCAGAGGCCAAGCAGAAGTGATTCTCTTGCCCACGTCTCCCGACTTTCTGAGCCTCCCAGCCCTTCTCCCATGGGTACCACCCACGCCTCCACAGCTGCCCCCGACCCCCCCACCTCCACCTGGGCTGGAGCCCATCCCCCCTCAGCCTCCCGGGGACCTTCTTAGCGTGCAAGGCCGACCCTGCCACCCCTGCATCCACGCTCGGTGACCTCCGGGACCAGCCCCCAAGGTCACATCAGGATCCTTCAGCTTCTTTGTTCTTTTCCTATTTATTTTTTTAATTAATGAAAATTTGTTTTTGTTCTCCCTTTCTTTACCACCCCCAGAAAAAAAAGTTTAAAACAAAAGCCTTGTAACCAACACCCCCAGTCTGGCCAAGCAGTTTCTCCTGCTGGTTCTGAGCCCGATGCTGGCTCTGGTTCTGCACACAGCATTATTTCTTCTGGTAGTGACAGAGCTGTAAACTGAGGGAGTGCTGAGCAAGTGGGGTGGAACCCTCTGGTTCTGTAGCAGAACTTGAGAGGACCAGTATGGCCTGGTGCGGAGGGAAGTGAGCAGAGCCAGGGGTGACCACGGTATGGAAAGCCAAGCAGCTCTGAAAGGTTCAGAGTCTCTCTGGCCTCCCTTGGTGTGCTCCTCACCATCCAGACACTCTGAACCCCGGGCCTCCTGGCCCCTGGGCCTCCTTCAAGACTGCGCTAAGCTGCACTTAGCACAGTGCCACTCACGTTAATACAGGACTCGACTGACAGCCTGACGCAGTGGTGTGGGCGAGGAGGTGGCCCCAGTGATGGCCCCATCAGCAGCGTGTTTTGCCCAGACTATATTGGGCAGCATCCCCAGCAGGCCTGGGCGGTGTCTGCACCAAGCTCAGCTCTAGGACTTCTGAGAGCCTTCTGGTCCGGCCCAGCCTGGCCTCCACAGGGATGTAGTCCTGTCCACATAGCCTCACACAGGTCATGGCTGCAGCCCCTGCCATGGGAAGCAGGGATCTGGAGGGCGGAGGGTGAGATGGCTCCCACAGTGATGACATGGGGCCGTATCCCTGCAGATCGATGTGTCCTTTTCCCTGTCTCTGGAATTACTGACATACCAGAAGCTGCCATCAGACCAGATGTTACCAGGGGTGAAGATACTTCAAGACAAGGATGGGGCCAGGAAAATGGAGTTCAGCCAAGACCTGGTGTTGGAGTATACCAATGAGACCACCCAGGCAAGTAGAGGCGCAAGTTAGCTCTAGGGGAGCTGGGTAGGCTGCAGGTCATCCACCCACATTCTGTATTCTACAGGTGGGGACCTGGACACCTTGGAGGCCAGGGACGTTTTCCATAGCCCAAAGTATTTATTAGGCACCTACCTGGGCAAAGCTTGGGTTGGGTGCTGGGCTACAGTGACACAACTGAGTGTTCTCTGTCCTCAGTGAGCTTACATCTAACAGAGGGGGCTGGGGCCAGGTCACCAGTCTGATTCGAAGGATATTACTATGGGATCCCAGAGGCCCAGGGGATGAAGCTGAAATGGGGAGGTGACAGGTATGCCACATGGGGAGGACAGGGCAGGGATGGGGCAGGTGGCCAGGGTGGCCCCAGCAGGAGCCATGGTCATGTGGATTAGAATATGAATCCCTGAGAAAGATGGGGTAGAACTGGACCCATCTTTGACAGTGGCAGGAGGAGAGATGGGACCTGGAAAAAGGGAGCTGCAAGGCTTGCGGGAGCCTTAGCACCATCTCTTTCCCTGAGGCCCTGGGCTTGGGGTTCTCTGCAGTCCAGTGCTCAAGCCTGGCTGCTGAGGAAGGACAGCAGGCAAATGAGATTGTTTTTTAAATTTTATTTTCAGGATTGATACTGTCCCTCCCAACTCCTCATCCCCCATCCTCCCAAATGCTGAGAAAACAAGAAAAACCTGTTATAATCCTGTATAGTCCAGCAAATTCCCCACTTGCCATGTCCAGGATGCACATACGCATATGTATGTGTATATATAAAGCGTGTGTGTGTGCCAGGGCCATCAGCACTCTCCCTGGAGGTGAGCATCATTCAACATGAGTCCTCTGAAACTGGGGTTGCTCTTCAGCAAAGGCAACCGGTGATGCTGTGGCGAAGAGGGCACTGACCTTGGAGTTGGGAAGAGCTGAGTTCAGATCTGCCTCAGAGGTTGACTAGCTGTGGGATTCTGGACAAGTCGCTTAACTTTTAAAACCCCTACCTCAGTCTCTGTACAGTGGGAATCCCATGGCATCAGCCTCTCAGGGTTGTGTGAAGGTTAGTCCAGATACTTACCAAGTGCTCAGCACAGGGCTGGCAGGTCACTCAGTGCAGAGCTCCTAGTTTGTCCTTATCGTTCTACTGTGGTCACATAAATCATTCTCGTGGTTCTGCTCGCTTCACTTTGCATCAGTTCATACAAGTCTTCCCAGACCTCCCTGAAGCCATCCCCTCACTGTTTCCTACACAGGCAGTAGTGTTTCATTATAGTTCTACCCTAACTTGTTCAGCCACTCTCCAATGGACGGGCACCCCTCAGGTTCCAGTTCTTTGCCACAGTAAAAAACTTGTAAATACTTTTGCACATGTAGGTCCTTTCCCTTTTTCTTTGATCTCTTTGGGATACAGACCTATCTCAGTGGTATTGCTGGGGCAACGAGCATACAGTTTTACAGCCCTTTGGGCATAGTCTTAAGCAGGCTCTCCAAAATGGTTGAACAAGTTCACAATTCTATCAATGGTGCATTAATGTCCCAATTTTTCCACATCCCCTCCAGCATTTGTCCTTTCTCTTTTCTGTCATGTTAGCCAATCTGATGGGTATAAGGTGGTCTCTAAGTATTAGTGATTTGGAGCAGTTTTCCATATGGCTATTGACAGCTTGGATTCTTTCTTGAAAACCATTTATTCATATCCTTTGACCATACCAATTACGGAATGGCTCTTCTTCTTAAAAATTTGGTTGAGTTCCCTATATATTTTAGAAATGAGACATTTATCAGAGAAATTTGCTGCAACAACTTTTTTTTTCTAATTTCCTGCTGCTATTCTAATTTTAGTTGGATTGATTCTGTTTATGTGGAAATGTTTTAATTTTATATAATTGAAATCATCTATTTTGTCTCTTGTGATCCTATGTCTTGTCTAATCATGAACTGTTCCCCATCCATACATTTGACTGGTAATTTCTTTTTCATTCCTCTAATTATGCCTAAAAGTCATGTATCCATTTGGAGTTTGTCTTGGTATGGGGTATGAGAGACTGATCTCTACTTAGTTTCTTCTAGACTGCTTGCCTATTTTCCCAACAGTTTTTGTCAAATAGTGAATTCTTACCCCAATATCTGGGGTCTTTGGGTCTATCAAACACTAAATTATGGTGCCTGTTTGCTTCTGTATATTGTAGATTGAATCTGTTCACTGATCAGCCTTTCTATTTCTTACCCAGCACCAAATTGTTTTGATGATTAGAGCTTTGTAGTATAGTTTGAGATCTAGTGCTGTTGTGCCTCCCTTCCCCCTTTTTAAATTAATTCTCTTGATTTTCTTGATACTTTGTTCCTCCAAATTTTTTAAAATAATTTTTCTAGCTATATAAAGTACTCCTTTAGTTGTTTGTTGGCATGGTACTGAATAAGTAAATTAATTTAGGTAATATGGTCCTTTTTATTATATTGGCTCAGCCTACCCCTCGGCAACTAATATTTCTTCAAGGATTCAGATGTCTTATTTACCTAAAGGGTGTTTTACAGTTGTGTTCATGTGTCACTCTAAATGTCTCGGCATATACTGTCTGTAGTGATTTTAAGTAGCATTTCTCTCTTTCTCCCTCCTAGATTTTGTTAATGCTACATGTAAATGCTGGTGATTTATGTGGGCTTGTTTTGTATCCTGCAGCTTTGCTGAAAGGGTTTTTTATTTGCCTCTGGGGTTTTCTAAGTAAAGTAAGCCATAATGTCTTCAAAAAGTCGTTTTGTTTCCCCTTTGCTGATTCTCTCAATTTATTTTTTTCTTTTTGACGTAACTGCTATTTCCAGCACTATGTTGAGTGCTAATGGTGACAGTGGACATCCTTGCTTTCCCCCTCGTTTTATTGGAAAAGTCTCTTATCCACATGATTCACATTACATATGATGCTGAATCTTGGTTTCAGATAATTAAAGAAAGCTCCATTTTCTCCCCAATCATTCTAGTGTTGTTTTTTGAAACAGGAATGGCTGTTGTATCTTGTCAAAAGCCTTTTCTGCATCTTTTGATTTAATCATGTGATTTTGGTTTTATATGTTATTAACATAGTCAGTTCTGTCTGTGCTTTTCCAAAAGTTGAACAAGATCATCTGCATTCTTGGTACAGCCTGGTCAGCGGGTATAATCTGAGTGATATGTCACTGTAGTCTTCATTGTAGTGTTTTTATTTAAAAAGTTTGCATTGATTTTAAGTAGGGAAATTGGTCTTTCTTTGATCTGATTCTCCCTGGTTTAGTTACCAAGAATATATTTACATCCAAGAAGGAATTTGGTAAGACTCTTCTTCTTCCTATTTTTCAAACATTATATGTAGTCTTGGAATTGTCTTTAAATGTTCACTTACAAATCCATCTGGTCCTGGCATTTTTTCCTTTGGGAATTCCTTTATTACTTGTTCAGTTCTTTTTCTAATAGTAAGGTTATTTAAGCATTTTAATTACTTTGCTGTTAATCTGGACAATTTGTTTTTGTAGATATTCATCCATTTCATCTAGATTGTAAGTTTTATTAGCATACCTGTGTATGTAAATACGCATATATAGTTAGAGGAAATAGCTCTTAATGATTTTTCATATTTCTCCTTCCTTGGTTGTGAATTCACCTTTTAAATTTTTGATGCTACTAATTTGGTTTTCTTCTTTCTTTACAATCAAGTGAGCTAGTGGCTAACAGCTAACAGCTAATGGTGTATTGGTCTTTTTTCTTTCTGAAAGAACAGGTCCCAGGTTCACTTTCTTTTTTTATTTATCTTGCTAATATTTTCTTTGATCTTCAGGGTTTCTATTTTGGTGTTTAATAGAGGGGATTAATTTGTTGATTTTCTAGGTTTCTTCGTTGCGTGCCCTATTTGTTGCTCTGTTCTTTTTCTCTTTTTGTTGATAAAAGTGTTTCAAGACGCAGATCTTCCTCTCAGCGCTGTTTCGTCAGCATCCTCAAATTTTGGTGTGTTGTCTTGTCATCATTGTTTTTAATGAAATTATTATTTTTATGAATTGTTCTTTAGGATTAGTGTCCAAATGCTTTTAATCTTTGATTCAAAGGCCTCTTATAGAATATATTTTTATTGAATTATGGTTGGTAAAATATGTATTTAGTATTTCTGCTTTTATGTATTTGCTTGTGAGTTTTATGCCTTAATAGATAATCAGTTTTCATGAAGGTGCCATAAGCAACTTAGAAATAGATATGCTCTGTAGAATAGATCAAGAGAAAATATAAAAATAATGAGACTAACTGAAAATTGTGATAAAAAAAAGAATCTTGATATACAAGAAATAATTAAAGAAAAGTGTCCTGAAGCATTAGAACAAGGGGGGAAAGCAGAAAGAGGAAAAAAATCCATTGATCACTACTTAAAAGAAATCCTATGAGAAAAACTCATAGGAATATCATAGTCCAATGCCAAAACCCCCAGCTCAAGGATAAAATATTGAAAGCATCAAGCTGAAAACAATTTAAATATGTGGTGCCACAATTAGAATCACGCAAGTCCTAGCAGCAGAGACATTCAAGGACCACAAGTCTTGGAGCACTATAAATTGAAGAGCAATAGAAGTGGGACTTGGGCTGGAAATATCCTACCCAGCAGAGTTAAGCATAATTTTGAATGGAAAAAAATGGACATTGGCTCAACCATCAGACTTGTAAGACTTTGTTAAAAACAAACCTGAACTTAATAGAAGATTTGACATACAAGAGCCAAGAGGAAATAAAAGGTACATACCGAAGACTGATAAGAGATTTGTAAGGACAGACTGCTTACTTTTTATATATGTAAAATGTGAAGCATATGTCTAAGATTCTTATTAATAATTGGGTAGCTCATAAGAAAGACTGGCGCAAATCTGAATATGACGTGAATTTTAAAAGCAAAATCATTAAAAGCAAAAAAAAAGCTTAAAAGAGTAATTATTTTATACAAATAAGGTGCAAGGGAAGAATGTATACAGAGGAATTAGATGGGGGAGGAGGGCTGGTAGTTCTGGTAACTTACTTTCATGGGGAATTGGTTTAAGCAGAAAATACACACACACACACACACACACACACACACACACATTTAGAAGAGTATAAAAGTCTTCTATATTCAGAAAAAAATAAAATGGTAGGGGAATAGGGACAGATCTTTAGAGGAAAGGGTGAGGGAATAGGTAAAAGGGAGGTATAGCAGGGTATGTAGATTTATGGGAATGGGAGGATAGGGGAGGGATCCTTGGAGGGCAGTAGGCAACTAATAGGAGAGAAACATATCCAAAATTAATTGTCTTCTGAGGTGGAAGGAGAACAAAGTAAAAAAAAGTGCAGTCCTCAACACAAAATGTATTATTTATTATACAGACTTTCTTGAAATGAAAATTTATTGTTATATATTCTGAATCCTCTCTTATGTTCTTCTATGCACATGACATGCTTTTTCTCCCTTTTTAAATTTGTAATTAAATTTATGATACATTTTTGTTTCTTTTCTCTATTCAGTATTTGTGTTCTGGTGTTTGAGTCTAAAATAATTTTTAAAGGGGAAAAGAAAAGAAATATATTCTTTTCTATTCCCATTCAATATTCTTCAGAGATCTGTCATACCTAAATTTTCTAAAAAATTAACTATTTAAGTCTTTTGTTGTTGTTGTTAGATTTATCTAAGTCTGAGGGAGTAAGTTGAAGTTGCTTCTTTATAGTCTTACTACATATTTCTCCCTATAACATTTTTAACTTTTCCTTTAAGCATTTAGATGCAATGCCATTTGGTGAATATATGTTTAGTACTGACATCATTGTCTTATAGTATCTTTCAGCAGCATTTAATCTGTTTATCTCTTTTGATTGGGTCTTTTTGCTGTTGCTTTGTCTGACATCATGCTTGCTGCTCCTGGCTTTTTTTTTTTATTTCAGCTAAAGCTTAATAACTCTAGTCCCTTATTTTCATTGTGTAGTTGTCTTGGTTTCAAATGTTTCATGTAAACTGCATATTGTTGGATTCTGGTTTCTAATCTGTTCTGCTGCCTTCTGTTTTACGGGTGAGTTCATCCCATTAATTTTCACAGTTGTGTATTTTCTTCCCTCTTATTCTCTTGTAGTTTTTTTTTCTTCACTTTTTTAAGAGTTGTTTTGCTTCTAAATAATCTTTCCCTTAGTCAACCCCGCTTCTTATTACCTACCCCTCTATTCTTAGACCTCTTTCCCTACTACTTCCTCTGCTGAGAGAGTTAGGGGAAGGGGAAGGTTTATACACTGGAACAACTGCTGTGATGAGATGGTGAGTTATAGAAGATCTGACTTGCAGCATTGAGGGCCTAGTTGAGAATCTGTAAGATAAATCTGTAGTGTCCTGAGGCAGCATAATTTTGATTTTCTCAAGCTTCACTTAGCAGCATATATGCAGGCATGAAAGCAGTGGACGTTGGGAGTAATTTTTTAAAAATAATATTATATTTATTCCAGTTACACATAAAGACAATTCTTGACATTAATTTTTTTAAATAAAATTTTGAGTTGCAAATTTTCTCCTTTCCTCCCCTACCCAGCCCCTAAGATGGTAAGCAGTTTGATATAGGTTACATATGTGCAATCATATAAAATACATGTCCGTATTAGTCATGTTGTGAAAAAAGAAATAGACCAACAGGGGAAAAAAACACAGAAAAAATAATTAAAGTAGTGTGCTTTCCTGTGCACTCAGACCATTAGTTCTTTCTCTAGATGTAGTTAGCATTTTCGGTTGTCATGCATCCTTCGGAATTGTCTCAGACCATTGTATTGCTGAGAAGAGCTAAGTCTGTTATACCTGATCTGATGTTCTCCTGGTCCTGCTCACTTCACTTTGCATCAGCTCATCTAAGTCTTTGTAGGTCTTTCTGAAATGTCTGCTCGACATCTCTTACAGTACAACAGTATTCCAGTACATTCATATACACAGCCTGTGCAGCCATTCCTCAACTGATGGGCATCCCTTCAATTTCCAATTTGATACCAAAGAGCTGCTACAAATATTTTTTGTACATGTGGTCGTTTTCCCTTTTTTATGATCTCTTTGGGACACAGACCTACAAGTGGTATTGCTCGATATGCAGTTTTAAAGCCCTTTGGGAAGAGTTACAAATTGCTCTCCAGAGTGACTCGATCAGTTCACAGTTCTGCCAGCAGGGTGTTAGTGAGAATAATCCACAGCTGGAGTTTGGCAGGGCAGGATCAGTGAAAGGCGAAGAAGGCGAGGCCTTGAGAGAAGACAGCACAGAGTTAAGCTGGTTTTCTAAGGAAGGGAGGAGTGTGTGGCCAGGACAGCAGTGATAGCCTGGTAAAGCTGCTGGCACTGCAGGGACTGTAAAAACACAGAACAGGGCTTAGGCTTGCAAGGCAGAGGTAGAGGGGAATGGCAACCTACCATGGTTGTCAGATCAAGTCATTTCAGAGCTCCTGAACATGGAACATGCACGTTAAGGCCCCTAGTGTGAGGAGAGAAAGCCTGGGGACCAGGCAATGACCTCATGGAGGAAGGAAGGACTGATCAAGAGCTGCCAGATTCTTGACTGGGGGATGGCCCTTGGAGGATGGGTTTAGAATGAAACTGCAGTCAGGCTTTAGGGGACTGGAAGTGCCCCACTGGCCACTCAAGGTTCTGTGGCATATGACTGGAGAGGGGAGAGGTGGGGATGGAGGGGAGAAGAACCAGCAGGAGGCTGTTGGCATTAACCTGCATGAGAGGATGAAGCTGTGGAGAGTGGTAAGCAGGGCACAAGAATTGGCAGCTGATTGGGGCATGCCAACACAATGGGCACCGGCTGGACTCCCGCCAAGCTGATATGCCTTCCTTGCCCACAGGTGGTGCCCCTGTTGGCCGTTGTGTCGATTCCGTCCCTGCAGCTCTCCACTAGCTGGGTGGACTTTGGCACCTGCTTTGTGAATGAGACGTACACCCGAGAGGTCATGCTGCTGAACCTGAGTGCCTGCAAGAGTCACTGGATAGCTCTGACCGGTAAGACCCTGAGCACCGGAACCAACCTTGAGAGGGAGACCAAAGCTTGCAAGGGAGGACATCTGTTGAAGTCTTGGGGAAAAGATGGTCCTGGTGGGCTTGGCCACCGGCAGCAGCTCTCCACAGGGAGGCCTGGCTACCACCCCACAGACCAGGAAGGGGAGATATGGCTGCCACATGGGAACACCATGCAGAGCAGAAGCCACAGTGAGTCTGTGGCCACCTCCTCCCTCCTGCCCCTCCAATAGGCCCCTCCTTTGTTTCCTCCAAACCACAGACAAGCAGGAGCGGCACAAGGCCATCTTCCACGTCTACCCAACCAGTGGCGTATTGGAGGCTCGGGGAGTTAACTCCCCACCGACCTCCATGAGCTTGTACATCCATTTTACTGCCAGGTATGGGGCAGTCCCAGCCTTTCTTGTGATGAGGGGGAAGAGGGCAGCCCCACCCTCACACTGACTTCCCTCCACACCTTGCTGGCACTCGGGTTTCCCTGGGCAGGCCATCCAAGTTTGGCATGACAAAGAGTCCCAACTCCTTGCTCATGGTCACACTTCTCACACTGAGGTGGCCCAGGGTCTCTCCTGCTACCCACTACCGCCTGGTGATGGGTCGTCCATCCCTTCTCCTGGCAGTGACAGCGGGGAGTCTGAAGCAATTGTGACGGTGGATAGCATCCTGGGAGAGGCTTGCATCCTGCATGTGCGTGGGCAGGGCTCCTATGATGAGAAGTACTAGATACTGGAGGCCTGGCATGGCCCGAGTCTTGTCATGTGAGTGGGGTGTGGCAGTGAGTGCCACTGTTAATAAATACAGATTACCTGGATTGCCCTTCTCCTCCTCTGCCGGGGCAGGACTGGGGGGATGGGTTGGCCCAGGTGGAGTCTTCTGTCTGGGGGAAGGGGTGAAGGCAGTGCCAAGGGGGCTGGATTCTACTGCAGGGGCATCAGCTCAAGGACATGGCGCTAGGTGGGTGCCTCTTTTTTTTTTTTTTTAAACAAAAATGATCTTATGGGATTCTCACAACCCATGAAGTCAGCGCTACAATAACCCCATTCTACAGATGACGAAACTCAGGCAGGCAGGTGACGTGATCTGCCCAGGTCATGGAGCTAGCAAGAAAGCATCGAAGGCCGCATCTGAACTCCAGCCTTCCACCTAGCTGCCTTCAGAGAAGGGGAGGGGAGAGCTTGTGCCTTCCCCATGGCCTAAGGGGCATCTTCGGTCCAAACCCCCCCAAAGACTCTCTTGAGGAAAGAACACTGGGATTAGTCATCAGGGTTTATTGTGCTGATTAAAGAGATTTCAAAGACACAGTGCACCCCAACACCTGGATGCCCCCTTCCCTGCCCGCCCCAGGCCTGAGCAGGAACCCTCAACAGGTTGGGCAGAAGTGAAAGCCTGGATCAAGTCACAGGCCAGTGAACAGGTCCTTCACTGGCTACAATTTTAGTTATTTATGCAAGAGAACATTTCTTTTAAAAAGGCACGAAAATCAGGGAGGATAGAGTGGCTTCAGGTCTGCTCCCAGTAAGGAAGGAAGGAAAGGGAGGGAGGGAGGAGACAGGAGGGGGCCTGAGTGGAGGCCAAAGACCAGCTCCCTGCCCAGGGCCCCAGCTCCCTGCCTAGGGCCCCAGCCCTGTGGAGGCATCCGTGGCTACCCAAGGCTGCCTCCCTGACCCGGAGCAGAACCCTCAGGGCCCTGGGTACTCAAAGACTGCAGCTGCTCCCATCCCAGTGCCGATACACATGGACACCACTCCATAAGCCCTGTGGGGGAGAGGTGGATTAGAGGTGGCCTGGCCAGCAAACTCCAACTGCCCTGGCCTTCAGGCTGGCTTCCTGGCCCTCTCTCCTCCCCTAATCCTCCCAAGGAAAGACTGGCCTTTTCCCAGCCCGGTCCCCTGGAGCCTGGTTCCTTGTTGGTCTATGCCCATTCCCGGGTTCACATGTGGGCCTCCCCTGGGCAGCTCTCTCCCTGCAGGCTGGGCCTCTCACCTCTTCCCCCTTCGTTTCAGCTCATTGAGAAGTGTGATGACCTGGCGGGCCCCTGTACATCCCAGAGGGTGGCCCAAGGCGATGGCTCCCCCAAGGGGATTCACCTTCTCAGCAGGGATGGCCAGCTTCTCCACACAGTAAGAAGCCTGGAAGGATAAGGAGGGCAGGCCTGAGGCTCTCATAGCCTTGCCCTGGCATGAAAGGCAGCCTCCTTGTACCCCCTGGATGGGGCACCTTCCCGTTGGTGCCCATGGGTTCTTGGCCAGGGAATGGTTGAGGTTAGCATAGGGCCATCAATAAACAGTAGAAACGATTCCCCCCAAAGCCAACGGAAGCTCTCTGCGCACAGGGACAGAAACAGTGTGTGTCCTCTGCAGTGAGCCCCACACACAGTCGGTGCTTAATTAATGTTTACTGACTGATGTACTGATTCTACGTTTCCTGGCCAAACATGCAGGAAAAGGCCCCATCCTTCTTCTTCCCTGAGCCTGTGATTTCATGGGTGAGGGAACTCCCAGGTGAGGACACTCCCACTCTGTCGCTCCTCAAGTCCCACTGTCACTAGGTATCAGAGAAGTAGAACCCAGTTTTTCATGATTTCAAGCCAGTTCTCCATCCAACCATGGCACAGTCACTTCACCCCAATATCATTTTAGAAACTGAAAATTCCCAATACTGGCTCCAGCCGCTTCTGGAGAAAAATGAGTGTCTGCGGAGTGGGCACAGGAGGGCAGTGGAGTCGACAGGGTGGCTCACCTGACTGGCAAAGGCTTCATTGATCTCAAAGATGTCCACATCCTTCACAGTTAGCCCTTTAAGACAGAGATAAGTGATGCCAGGGAAACAGTCAGTCAGCATCAGCAAGTCTACAGACAATACCCAGCCCCTCCCCAGGCCAGCCCCACAGGTGCTCAGGTTGATAACCCAAACACAGGGTGAGGAAATGTGCCAAGGGCATGTTATGGCCTCCCTAGCCTGGGGGAAGTACAGTCTCCATCCCCTCATACAACCACCCCCAGCTGTCTGCCTAAGTTGGGCAGCAATGGGGAGCCTGTAAGCCTCCTGCAAACAGGCCTGACCCTCTGGTTGCCCCATGGTCAGCTTTGTCCACCAACACCTCAGCCAGCTTTTCCTCCCAAAGCCTCCTGGGCATCAGCCGGGACAGGAACCCCCCTGCACAGCAGGGGGGACCCCCTCCAGAGTCATGTCAGGCGAATCCCTCTTCTCACCTGATTTCTGCAGTGCTGCGGGGATGGCATAGGCAGGACCGATGCCCATGATGTCAGGGGGCACACCCACCACGGCGTAGGCCCTCAGGATGCCGAGGATGGGCAGACCCAGCTGCTCAGCCTTGGCTCTGCGAGCCAGCAGGACGGCAGCCGCTCCGTCGCTCACCTGGCTGGAGTTTCCTGGGGGAGACAGGGCTGGTGAGGAGGAGGGATAGAGCGAGAGGTCCTCTTCGCACCAATGCCAGGCCACTGCGCCCCATGCCCTCACCAGCAGTGGTAGATCCGTCTTCTTTGAAGGCTGGTTTCAACTTGGCGAGGCCTTCCATGGTGGTGCTACCTCGGATGCCTTCGTCCTGGGTCACAGTGATGGTCTTCTCCTTGCCTGCATTGTCTTGGATGGTAGTGGTCACAGGCACGATCTCAGCCTGGAAACACCCCTGGCTCTGGGCCCTGGCCGCCCTGTTGGCACCAAGGCAACAAACTTAAGAGCAGCTGTGACCAGCCTCACGGAGCAGCTGACAGGGAGACAGGGACCATCCCAAAGATGGGCACCATACAAGGAGAGCTTCCAGGGTGTGTCTACTGGGCCACAAAAGCATCCCAGACCTTGCCCTCAAGGTGGGTGCTTCCACGCCCTGTAGGGGTCAGCCCCCCACACTAAACAAGAGAGGACTCACTCTAGGCCAGGCCCTAAGAGCTGCCAAGATGGGCCGTGCTGGGCCACGGACCCTGAAGAGCCACCCATGGGCAGCCATGCCCACAGCTCAAGGAAAGGGATGTGCACAGGCCACAGAACAAGCACGGCCCTCCATCCCCCCCAGTCCAAAGTGTGGACAGTTCCCATGAAGGCCACAGAAAAAGCCACAGATAAAGGCCCGGGAGGGATCCAAGGGAGCTGGTCCATCAAGTGGCACATGTGAAGGAAGGGAGGTTAGGGACAGAGTGCAGAGAAGGAAGGTCCAAAGCCGGGTCAGATCAGAGGCAGGAAGAACAGTCAGAGCGTGAGGTGGGGAGACCAGCCGCAGGGGAGGCCACAGCCCTGTCCATTAAGCAACAGCTGGCCCCTGGGTGGACAAGGAGGCAACAGAGAAGGACAGTGACTGAAGGATGGCAGGAGAATGTGAAGCACCTACTATGTGCTGGGTCACAGAGAAGGACAACAATTCATCCTGACTCGGTGTTCTGTTCTACCCCTCCCATCTCTGTGTAATGGGGAAGCCTGAGCACCTCGGAGCCAGGGGGCGCTTCACTGAGGAGAGGTCCAGAACAGGCCTTGTCCTCAAGGTTTGTCCACTCCCCAGGGAGCGAACAAGTCAATAGAGAAGGATGGGGAATAATTTGGAGAGAGAGAACGATCCAACTACCAGGGCATCATCAGAAAAGGCTGTACATAGGTAGCAAAAGCCAAATTCCGAAGACAGAGAGGGACCCCAAGAAACTAAGGGGAGGACAGGCAGCCTTCTAGGCAGAGACAGGCACAGCCAGGGCAAAAGTATGGAGGTGGTAGATGAAATGCTGAGTTCAGAAAATCACTGCTGAGCAGAAATAGGACATGCCTGAAGGGAAGTAATGGGAAAGAAAACTGGAAAAGTCAGTGGGAGCCAGACTGCAAAAGGCGTTGGCATTTTGTATTTTGTTCCAAAGACAAGGGGGAGCCATGGCATGTTCTTGAGCAAGATAGTGATGTGGTTCAGAACAGGACTATCATTCCAAAAAATGTGGCTGGCTCCCAGAGGGGCCGGGAGGTCTGGGCTGGACTATGGTGGCCTCTGAGGACACTCCCAGCTCTGGGATTCTGTAAAACACCCATCACGAATGTACCAGCTACGAGACCTCGAGGATGCAGGGAGAACACTGGGCCTGGGGGCAAGGCCTCACACACTCACTGGCTTGGGGACCCAGGCAGTCTGCCTCAGTGTGCTTATCTGTAAAATGGGGTGGTTGTGGGGAGTAAAGAAAATTATCCTGAGACAGACCCTTCTGGAGCAGGAGACCGCTCCTGGCCCCTGTGGGGCTCCCTGCCTGTGGTCAGACTCCTGGGGCTCACAGGGACCCACAGCTGGGAGCACAATCTTACCTAAAACAGACCCCTTCCTGTGCCACACCCAGCATGCCACCCACGCCCACAACCCTCCTCTGGCCCAGGCACACACTCACTTCTTCTGTGAAGCCAAAGCAAAGGCATCCTGCTTCTCCCGGGTGATGCCAAATCGCTCTGCCACATTTTCTGATGTAATCCTGGGCCACCAACAAGAACAAAGGGTCAAGACAGGAAAGGAAGGGGGAGCTGGGCTTCTCGTCTCATCCCTGCCCTGCCTCGGCCCAGGGCACACCTGGGCACAGGAGCCAAGAAAAGTCAAGACCTTTTATAGGAACCACCCAACCCATGTTGGCACCAAAAAAGGAGACTGTGAATGGCGTGGGGTCAGGGAGAGGATGGAACACACAGGCATACTGATACCAGGGGACCAAGGGACAGATATCATCCCAGCACAAGGATGAGGGCCCCATTGTTACAGATAACTTATGAGGCTCAGTGTCGTACCTCATCGGTGGGCACCCCACCGAGAGTACTGAAATGAGCAGGAAGCAGCCGCTAAAGCCCCATAGCCCTCCCTGAATTGTCACCTGCAGCAGGTGGGCAGAGAGGCTGCTGCCAGCTTCCCTCCTAGCCCAGGCCAGAGTGAGGACACAGTTCTAGGTCAGTCAGAGGCTCAGTGTGGTATAGACCCCGACCCCCAGCACAGGCCCGGGACTGGAGAACTCACCCCATAGGGATCAGACAGTCTTTGGCTTTACTGTTCTCCACCAAGCGGGATGTGATGTTGCCAGGGTTCCCTCGGTCAGCCATGGACATGGACTCCACCCTGAGAGGACAGAGGTGCCTCAACTCTGGATTCCCCTGGAGGCTCATGAGCTGGCCCAGTTTCTCCATGGTGGAAGGGCAAGGCCTGACCAAGGCCATGGGCCAGGCAAGGATTCTGCTGAGGGCCAGCAGGTGTGACTGCAGGGCCCCAATGTGGAATGGGGGTTGGGGGAATGAGAGTGAGGTAGCATGTACCCAAGCATGTGGCCCAGGCTGGTTCTCATTGACCTTCTGACCAGACCTGGATCAGAAGAAGCTACCAGCAGCCTAAGGGTGATGGGTTTGAGACCACCCCAAATGAGGAGGGCCATCAGAGAATGTTAAGGGGCCTCGAGCCCACTCTGCTCATTTTACAAGATGGGAGGTGACAGGACTAAGGTTAAAGGGCTCCTGAAGGACTGCCTAGAACCCAGGTCCTCTGGCTGGGCTCTCCCCCAGCCATTCTGGAAGGAGGCGGATGACCACACCCTCTGCCACAGAGACTACTGACAAAGGAGGAGAGTGCAGGCTGGTGGAATAGCCCAGCCTTAGGATGAGGACAGAGAGCAATTACTGCTCCAGCCCCTCCTAGCTCTGTGACCCTAGAAAAGTCACATCAGGGCTCCATAGCCTCAGTGCGTTCACCTATAAAATGGGACTGTTGTGGTACTGGTCCTCCCCAGGATTGTGGGGAGGCCTCCGCTGGCTGGTTGGATGGCCAGCCGACTTTTCCAAGGACGGCCCTCCCAGGGGGTCACTGGTCACTTTGATGAGCAGGCCATGACACCTTTGCCTCCACGCCCACCTCAGGCCTTCCTCCACACTCCAGCTCCTTCCCTGGGAGAAAGGGAAGCATCTCCGCTACCCCCTGTGCCACCAGAGTGGGAGAGGTGGCCCTGGAAGCTGAGGTAGGGAAGGGGTGACAGCTGGCCAGATGCCCTCAGTCTTCCCATGGCACAGATAAGAGATGAAAAAAAGAGAACCTGACTCTGAGGGCTTGGGAGCCAGAAATGCAGCTGACAAGAAGAGGAAACCCAGAGCAACATTCTGCTCTCTACGGGGCCCTGAGCTGAGGCAAAGCAGGCGGGCCCCCTCCAACTAGCCTGCAGGAGCTGCCCCGTCAAACCAGACATCACTCAGTCAGCTCCTCTTCCTCAAGCCTATGCCTGGAGGTATCTGCCAAGAGAGGCCTCACAGTGTGCCCTTGGAGGTGACCATTTTGGCAAAGAGGGAGGTGCTCATCTCAGCAAGAAAGCACCACAGTGGCCTTCGTGCAGGGGGACCCTTCCTGGATCCTCAGAAACTCCACACTGCTTTGTGGGAAGGGATGGGGAGGCTGCTTACCCACAGGCCAGGCCAATGTCGTAAGAGCCCTGGCGGATTCCACCTACAATGAAAGCAGCTTGTGAGCATTCCTCTGGGAGGGGCTCCCACACCTCCCACAGGCCATGGTCTCAGTGCTGGGGTGGTTGGCAACTTCTGTGGTTTCATCACCATAAAAGCCCTCCATGGAATATTCCTTAGGCTCACAGGATGTAAGGAGGCCCCAAATACAGGGGCATGAGCTTCAGTCACTAGTGGGGGCAGCAGCAGCAGGTGACCCGAGAGGAAGAGAAGGAAAGAACAGAAAAAGATAGGGCTTTATAGCCCACCGAGCCTGGCTCACACATTCCACCAGAGCAAGCCTAAGAAGCTGGGTAGCCGAGGATTACCCTCATTTATATTAGAAGAACCAAGGCTGTGAGACTCAAGTCATGATTTGACCCTGCATTCCAATGCAATGGGAGGCCCTGCCTCAGCTTACCTGCAATGTTCATCAAAGCCTGCAGCCCCGAGGAGCATTGCCGGTTGACAACAGATGAAGGCACTGTCTCCGGGATGTAACTGAAACAGAAAACACAGCAAGTCCACTCAGCTGCCTCCCCTCAGGAGCCATGAGGGAAGAGGGCACAGCCAGAGGAAGGTGTTATACAGGGTCAGGAGCTCCACTCAAGGGATGCATTAATATGTCCTTCTGTTCAATAGGAGGGAAAGGGAGGAGGGTGGTAAAAAAGAGGCCCTAAGAAGACAGTTATTAGGATTAATTATTATATTACTAATATTGGCATATTAATATAATGCTTTATATTATTAGTAACTAGTGCTTAGAGAGTGCTTTGCAATTACCTTGTTTGAGCCTCGCAGTTACTCTCTTCTCCCCAGTTCCTTTTCTCCTCAAACACCCAAACCACTCATTTCCTCCACCTCAAATCCCTCCCCCCAACCACAGTTACAAAGGGGACAGAACCTCCATCGTGTCATCACACACAGAGGGACCACGTCCATGAATTCTGAAATCCCCTGATGTGAACATAATTCATTGGCTTTCCGCCTCGCCCTCTGCCTTCCTTACATAGCCAGACTTCATCCACGTTGTTACCCAACTTCCCCTGATGATTTGTAGTGACCACCCTCTGACCCACTGCTCTTCCTCTCTGTAATTACCAGTCTCCTCACATCGTGGAGTACAGCCAGGCAAGCCCCAACCCTGGATCACTCCCACCACTCGTCACCTTTGCTCCTACAAAACACACACACACACACACACACACACACACACACACGTACACACATACACACAGCTGAACCAAGGTGGAGAAAACAACACCATTCTGAATTGGTACACCACCCATTTATGTGATGCAGCCTCCAGTGGGCTGTCATGTCTGTCCAACAATCCTACTCTGCCTCCCATCCTCCATACCTTCTCATTCCTCCTTTGACCTTTTACCTCTCTCTCAGCTGAGACCCAGCCTCCTATTTCATGGGGAAAATTGAGGCCATTTTCTATAGGCTCCCTCTTGTCTCCCCCACTTCTCCTGCACCCATCTCACAGGATGAGGAAACCTTACTCCTGACCAAATCTAACTCTCCCACTCCATCCAGGCCCCTCTGATTTATTTTCAGTCCCTCCTCTACTGCCTACAAACATGCCTATGTCTTTCCATCATCAAAAACCCCTCACTTGGTCTCTTCCTCCCCTTGCCCTTGATACTCAAACTGCTAGAAAAGGCACCCCAGTAAATTAGGAACCAAGGAAAAGATCTCTCCTTGGTCGTATACCCCCTGCAGCACAGAAAAAAGGACACCTCTCCACCCAGGGTCCTCTTCTCCTACTTGATCTCATCTACACCCTGGATTTAATTATCTTCTCTATGCTGATGATTTTGAAATCTACCAATTATCTTGCCCTAACCTCTCGGTGACCTCCAGTCTTGCATTTCCAACTGCCTTTCAGATATCTCAAACTGATGTCCAGTAAATACCTAAAGAAATCTATTCATTGAATGGGTGTATCTCACTCAAAGTGAGAATGCTATAGGACCTTAGCCTAAAAGGGCCAGGATTTCCCATTGTATCTTGGGCCATCCATCTCTAGTTATTCTGATGAATATCAGGCCACTGGGCCCAGATGGCTCAGGAAAAGATGAGGTTGGTGACCTTGCACAGCCCTCCCTCACTCAAATCAAAGTCAACTGCAAGTCATGTCATCAATTTGACATCACGGTCCTCTTCGAGAACGAGCAACAATGACACAATAAACTCAACACGTCCAGAACAGAACTCATTATCTTTCCCCCTAACCCTTCACTTGTCCCTCACCTCTGTTTCTGTAAAGGGCAACGCCACCTTCCTGGGTCCTTGGGCTCCCACTGTCTCTCAATTGCCCATACAGGAGCTGTGGCCAAGGATATTGATTTCACCTCTGCAACATCTCTTGTGGATTTCACCTCTACAACATCTCTGTCAATTTCACCTCTGCAACATCTCTGTCAATTTCACCACTGCAACATCTTTTGCAGATCTCACCTCTGCACCTCTCTTCAAAATACCCCTACCCATCTCTCCTCTGACCCTGCACCCACCCTGATACAGACTGTTTTCACCTTATACCCGGACAATGGCAATGACTGCTGCTGGGGTTGGGGTGTTTGGCACTCAAAGCTCTTCTTAACATGCCCCCTCCAATAAATCTACACCCCAGTGACACTGGTCTCCTTGCAGCTCCTTTAACAATCTCTCTACATTGATCAATTTCCATGCTGGCAATGCTCCTCCTCCTCAGCTCTATCTCTGGACTTTCCTGTTTTCCTTCAAGTCTAGACTAAAGTCTCACCTTCTACAGAAAGACCATCCTGATCCCCCTTATTACTAGTGCCCTCCTGTTGATTGTCTCCAATTTATCTTGCATAGTGTTTTTGTAGTGTTCTTTGCTTGTCTCCCCCATTAGATTATGAAGTTCTTGAAGGAAGGATTATCGTCTACCTTTCTCTGTATCCTAAGCACAGTGATTGCCCGCAGCAGACATTTACTATACCTTGACTGCCTGCCTGCCTGCCTGCCAGCCCCTTCACTGACTTGAATCCCTAGCTCGTGGCTGGTCTCTCTAGGGCCATGTACCCCATGTACTCCCGAAGTTTATATAAGGAATAAAGAGAGTTGCTGAGCTTCAGTGGAGAATGGCGAACTTAAAACATGGCCCTGGGTTCAAATCCTGGCTCTGTCACTTGCTATCTGATTTCTTCAGGCTGCAGTTTCAATCAGGAAAATGAGGGTGGGTCCCTACGGTCCTTTCTAGTTCTTGCCTTCTGGACCTGGCGAACATCTTTGCTCTGAAGGCTGAAGGAGTCAGTTGCCTGCCACTGATGCCCTCCAGACTATCCAGAAGAACTGATGGAGCCCTGTGTGGATGGTTAAGATCCCCACAAGAAGCTCATGATCCAGTTGGGGTAACAAGGACCCACAGAGAAGAAGGTTAGCCAACGAAAGAAACAGAGCTGAACAGGAAGATGTCACACTGAGGAAATAGGACATGACAACCTTTGTCTTGGGTGGCTGAACACACACTGGACACAGCCCCAATGTTACAATGCCAGTTCCAAGATGAGCTTGGGCCTCCAGGCTGGCTCTACCACTGCAGGCCCATACCCAGCTCCCATGGATGGAGTCCCTGAAGAGATAATGAGTCTGCCAAGGGTGTTTGGGAAGGGAAATCCAGATTCTGGAAAGCTCCAATGAGCCAGACACGAAGCATAGGATCACCTATATCATGCCTCTGGTTGGCCCCATCTCCCTGAGAGTTAGTTTCTGAACATCCTAGGAAAAGTATACCTTGGAGGAATTAATAGCAAGTAACTCCCTGGCTTTAACCTGACCTGGGAACTACAGGCCTCAATAATAAATAGATCCTCCCTTCAAATCTGGGGAAAAGTTCAGAAATGTAGGTGCCAACAGATCAAAGTTAATGTGTTCAGCTGAGTGTTGGGTAATGAGGGAAAAGTTCAACCACAGCTGAGCCAATGGTTGCGAGGCATCATGGACACTGAACTCCTGTGTTCCTTCTCTCTAAGCAGATCTAACTTTGGCATCTGCAAATGTGAAAAGTTTTCTATTTTCAGCCCCACCCCCACCCCATGCCATCTTTGTGCCACAGCACAGACTCTATCTTGCCCATGGCATGAGCTGGTTGGGTCCAGCTTAGATGGTACCCCATTGTCATGGCTGGGTCAGGGAGCTGACCTTACGACCTTACAAGCTGGCTTGTTGACCCTAACACCATGGGGAGTAGGGTGTGTGACCCCTTTTGGTGGGCTCAATGGTTGGGGTCCTGAGGGGTTCAGGTATTCCTTTTGTGCAACTGCATACTCTCCTCTGCTATAACCGGCCACCCCAGCTCGCGGTCTAGCTGTGGGAATGGTGTGTCTTGCCAAGTGTAAGGTCAAAGGGGAGCAGATGAAGAGCTCAGAGAACTCAGTTTACCTTAGAAACTGGGCAATTCTGGCCACGATAGAACCGGCCCCTGGCTGCAGCACATTCCCTGTGGGCATAGAGGGGGGCATTTCAGGTGGGCGAGGGAGCTGCCAAGAGGATGCCTCCCACTTCCTGCCCAGGAAGCCTTCCTGACCAAGAGAGCTGTCCCAGGGTGCAAAGGGCTGCCTGCAGCCTCCAGCAGGGTGGGCTTCTTGACCACTTAGGAGATAGCTTATAATTCAGGATTCCTTTGCTTTTGTTTGTAGCCAGTATCTTTGTGCCCCGTATCTGGGACACAGTAGGTGCTCGATAATTGCAGCAGCAAATTCGGCAGTAGTCCTGTCTAGTGTTCACCAGGAGATCCTCCCTACTGGAATTCTTTGCCTCCTCCCTTCCCTGGGCCTCAGCTTCCTCCTGGGTGAAAGGACCCCTCGGCCGCGGGCCCCCACTCACCCACGCAGATGTCGCCCAGCTCCTCGGGGGGCAATCCCACGTCCTGCAGCACAGCGGTCATCACGGCCGACAGCAGCTCGTCCGGCGTCGTGTCCTGCGGGGACAAAGGGGCGGAGGCGGGAGATCAGTGGAGGGGCCGGAGGAGCCCCGAGAGGGGGATCGGAGGAGAGAGGTCAGCGGGGTCAAGCTACCTTGAAGCCCCCGCGGCGGGCCTTGCCGATGGCCGTGCGCCGCCCGTGCACCACCACGATGTCGTCGGCGGACGCCGTGGAGGTGGCTTTGGAGGCGAAGCCCGAACACGGGGCGGCCTGAGGGCCCGGAGTCGAGCCCGGGTCCGGGCGGGCGGACAAGTGGCCGAGCACGACCTGCAGGCGCTTCATCCTGAGCCTTACTGCCCCTGCCCTCCTGCAGCCGGGCCGTTTAGCTCCCCGCCAGGCCACGCCCCCGCCGACTTCCGGCCATGACCCCGCCCTCGCCGCCTCGCAAGGCCCCGCCCCCCGACTTCCGGCCGTGACCCCTCCCCCGCCTCAGCAAGGCCCCGCCCCCCGCCGACTTCCGGCCATGACCCCGCCCTCGCCGCCTCGCAAGGCCCCGCCCCCGACTTCCGGCCGTGACCCCTCCCCCGCCTCAGCAAGGCCCCGCCCCCCGCCGGCTTCCGGCCATGACCCCGCCCTCGCCATCTCGCAAGGCCCCGCGCCACGCCGACTTCCGGCCGTGGCTCCGCCCCAGCCCCCGAGCGACTTCCGGCTGTGGCCACGCCCCGTCCCCCACAACTTCGGCCGCCGCGGGACATATCCTGTCCAGGGCTCCTGTGAGATTCTGGAGATTAGAAACCCGCCCAACAGATAAAAGGAGGCGGTTCCGCCCATAGGGAGGGGCGAAGGAGGGAGAGGACGGTAGGCAGGCTCCGCCCCCAAGGACCGAGAGGCCGCCTGCGCAGGTCGGACGCCCTCAGGCGGCGGCAGGTCTCGGCGCAGGCGCACGTTCTCGGGAGGCCGGGGGGCGGGGCCTGCACCGGCCTGGTCAGTTCCCCGTCGGTGACGTCATCCCCGTCTCTCCGCCCCTACGCCGCTCCTGTCCTCCTTCCCCGGGGCCCGGATGCCTGCGGCGGCTGCTGGCGGGCCCGTGTCGCCCCGACCCCCCGGCTCTTCCCCCAATCTGGAGGGATGCGGCCCCTCATCTCCCCGCTTCCCAGGCTTCCAGCCCCAGCGGAAATTCCGCGGGACCCCCCACGGAGCAAGCCAGCCTCCTGCAGCCACTGCCCCTTATCGGCTCGGTGACCCCTGCAGGGACGTGCATCCCCCTCGGGCTGCGGAGGCCTCCGAGTGGGGTCCCCTTGGCAGAGAAGGGGACTGCCCTCCCGCAGGAAGATCGGACGGGCACCTCCTGCCACCGTGCCAGCTGCTAACATGGCAGTGCCGGTGCCAGCCCCGGGCAGCGCCCCTCCAGCTTTGGGGATACTTTTCCCTTAACTCTCAGTGCCAGCCGATTTGTCTGGGCTCCCTTAACACTGCTACCCACTTCTAAAAAGTGAACGGTGGCTCCGGTTTTGCCCTTTTTTAGGCGGTATGGGGGAGGGAGAGGAAGACCTGAGTGCAGGTCCAGCCCCGGGCCTTCCGTGGGTGTGACCTTGGCCAGACTGCTTCTGTTGTGGAATGGGGTTAGTAAAAGCCTCTGTTTCCCAGGGTGGTTGTGAGGCGAGGACCCCATGAGAGGGTTGTCTGAAAAGGGCTGTGCCCCCCCTTCCAACTACCTTCTAAGTACACAGATTTGGTGATCCAGCCAAACCTGATTATTCACTTCCCACTTTTGGGGTGCCATTCCCTAGGGCTGACATGCTCTCTTCCTGTGGACATTTTAATATCAGGTCCCCCATCCTGCCCTGCCCCCAGCTATGTCCCATGGCTTTCCTCTAGGCCTTTTGGGGCATTTTATGGGTAGCCATGAGGCAGACCTTCAAGCTGTCTGTCTCAACCTTGAACTGCTGGCCCAACTCACTGTCTTAGTGACCCCATTCACATTTGCATGATTTGCAACTTTGATTCTGTTGTGTTTGGGGCACTTTGAGATTTGCAGATGTATAAAATCGCTGTGTCAACACAAGTGTTAAAAAGATAGACTTTGTGCAGGGGGGCAGTTTGGGACCATTGGACACTGATGGCTATCGATTCCTTTTCTATTCCAGTATGGGCCCAGCTAACTTCAGATATGGGTCCCAATTAAATAGAATGATCTTCCCACTACAAGTCACAGTTTAGACAATAGGCGCTTTAAAATTATTTTTTTTTCAATCAGCCTCACTCTGTTTTCTCTCCCACCCACCCCAACCACCTTCCTCCCTTAAATGAGAATGAAAGAAAAAAAAAGGCCACTGTTAGAAACATGTATACTCAAACAAAACAGATTTCTACATTGGCCATGTCCAAAAACATTTGCCCACTGAGTCCTTCCCCTTTCTATCAGGTGGAAAGCACATTTCCTCAGGAATCCTCTGGAACTGTGGTGATTCATTACACTAATGAAAGTTCCTAATTCTTTCAAAGGCGTTTGTTTTTAAAGGCTCACGAGAGATTTGTAAAGTCGTTGGCACAATGCCTGGCACATAGTGAGGACTTAAGAAATGCTCCCACCCTCTCCTGAAGTTGTTCTATTGTTTGTGTTCACTTCACTCTGCATCAGTCGTATGAGCCTTCCCAGGTTTTTCTGAAGCTCAGCTGTTTCTGATTTCTTACAGTACAGCAGTCAGATGCCACAGCTCATTTGGCCATTCCCAGTTGAAGAGTATCCCCTCAGCTTTCCTATTCTTTGCCATTTCAGAAAGAGCTGGAAATATTTTTGTACATCATTAGTTTTACTTAGGATCAGTCCCTCCCTCAATCTAGTCTCCCCTAATTCCCTCTCCCCTTTCCCTATTTACTGTTGGGTGAAATGCATTTCCATGCCTAATCTTGTGTCTGTGTTTTTCCCTCCTTTGACAAGTTTGATGAATGAAGTTCAAGAGTCAGCTCTTTCTCCTCCCCCATGTGTGGTCCTTTCCTCTAAACTTCCTCCCCCCACTTTCCACAGTGTACTTCTACTCCTTGTTAGGTTCCTGGTATAGCCCCAGACTAGTGACAGGGTTCCAGGGGACGCAGGGATCACTGCTCCGATCGGAACGTAAGCCATCACTCCTTGTTTGGATGCTTGTGATTTTTTACCCACGTTCATTTTTCACATTCCTTCTCACTCTTCCCTCCCATGCTTGCTCTTCAAAGTTTCTAGGTCTGGTCTTTTCATCAGAAATGCTTGGAAGTCCTGGATTTCGTTTAAGATCCATTTCTCCCCCTGTAGAATTACACTCAGTTTTTCTGGGTAAGTTAATCATGATAGTGGGGTAGAGGAGGCAAGAGGACAGAATGGCAGGAAACAGGGCAATGAGCTTCACTCTACCAGCTTCTCCCAACAGATCTAGAAAATGCACCAGACTGGGTCCAGATAGGAAATCCAGCTAGCTGGATGGATGGGGAGGTTTGTGGCCATTGGGGACAGACAGGTTCAGGTCAGGAGCACTGCACTGCCCAGGGAGCCCATGCTGGGGCACCGCAGTGGGGAAGTGTGACAACCAATGGGTAGGTTTGACACCCACTATCCAGTTGCAGGTCACAGATCCAGGGAGGACTGAGAAAGTGGAGGAGGGAGGAGGCTGGCCAGCAAGCCAGCAGCAGCAATCTGGCTCAGACCGCAGGAGCAGAGTAGGATCTCAGTGTCAACTTTTAGCCCAGCCTGTAGAGGAATAACCAGGTCATGAATCCTGGACCAAAGGGAAGCCTGAATTTCTCCCCCTCTAACCAGCAAAGCCTCTCAGTCCAGCAACATTTTATTGTTGCTCTGATCAAAACCTTGGTCCTCAGACCAAGAGGGCAGCCATCAGAGAAAACCACTTTGGGAGCACTGAAAAGTTGCAGGTCCCCAGCCTGAACTGTCCCTGAGATTGTGGTATAACATTACCCATAATACCCTGAGAAAGCACCAGGAAACTAACCCAGACCTTCCCTCCAGAAATGCCCCCAACCCAGCCCTGACATCAAGTCCAAAGGATGTAGGCTGACAAAAAACAACCCACCACCAAGAGGTATTATGGTGGCAGGGATGCCCGTCAGGACAAGAACCCAGAAGAGGAGACTAACTGGGATATCTACAAGCAAAGCCTCCCCTCCAAGACACAAACTCAGCCGGAGTCTTGGAAAACAGGGAGAGTTTCAAAGAGTCCAAAAATGCTTTTGTAAGTTCAATAAGAATGTGCAGTGACAAAACTGGAAAAGAAATGAGTTACAGAAGAAAGAACTGGAAAGAGAATTAACATTTTGGCACAAAATTTTGCCCAAGCAATAAAATCAGTAAATAAGAATGAGCCCGATAGAAAAGAATGATGATGAGGCAACAAGAAAAGATTGAAAAAATAAAGGAAAATATGAGATCTCATAGCAAAAACAACTAACCTAAAAAACTGATTGAGGAGAAAATATTTAAAAATCATAAGTCTTCCTGAATTGTAAGACCAAAAAAGATTAGACATCCTATTTCAAGTAATCTTAAAAGAAAACTGCCTAGATCCCTTAGAACCAGAGGGCAAAAAGGAAATAGAAAGACTCTAACCATTACTTCCTGAAAGAAACTCAAAAATGAAAACTCCCAGAAATATCATAGTCAAAATCCAGAGCTTCAGGTCAAAGGAAAAGCAGCCAGAAAGAAAGAATTCAAGTGCCCAGGATCACACACACTTTAGCAGTCACCACTATAACAATACGATATTGAAGAAGGCAAAAGATAGGGACTCAGTTATGACCAAGAATAACTTACTCAGCAAAACTGAGTGAAATACTACAGGGAGAAAAATGGATCTTCAATGAAATGGAGGACTTCCCAGGCTTCCTGATGAAGGACCAGAGCTGTAAGAACTGAAGCTTTAACACAAGAGTTAAGAGAAACATGAATAAGTAAATACAAATGAAAAGTCATTAAAGGGTTAAATAGGGACAAACTTTATATTAAATTATAGGAAAATTATACCTATGTCCCCTCTGGATCCAACTGAAATCAGGGGTTATTGAGGAAGTGGTTCAATCAATCAATAAACACTTATTAAGCACCTGCCATCTGCTAAGCATTGTGTTATATGTCAGGGATACAAAAAGAGGCCAAAGACAGGCCCTGGCCTCCAGGAACTCACGGTCTAATGGGGGAGAAAACATGCCAACCAATGTATAGAAAGCCAGCTAAATGCAGGATAAATAGGAAATAACAGACTGAAGGAAAGTGTTGGAACGAAGAGGGAAGGCTTCCTGTAAAGAATGAGATTTCAGTTAGGACTTACAGAAAGCCAGGGAAGTCAATGTTCAGAGGGGAGCAGGGAAAGCATTCCTGACATAGGGGCCAGTCAGAATGAATGGATCCAAGAGATGAAGAGTGGTGTTTGTGGAACAGTCATGAGGCCAGTGTCACTGCATCAGAGTGTTGGGGAGTGAAGTCTAAGAAGACTGGAAAAGCAGGAGGGAGCTAGGTTATGAGGGGCTTTGAACACCAACAGAATATTTGGTATTGGGGAACAATAAGAAACCTCTGGGGTGATACGGTCAGATCTGTGTTTTAAGAAAATCACTTTAGTGACTACACGGAGGATGGATTGGAGCAGGGAGAGACTTTGGGCAGGCAAGCCCCCTAGCAACTGTTACAGTAGTCCAGGCAATAGGTGATGAGGGCCAGCACCAGGGAGGAGGCAGCGTCAGAGAAGCAGGCACATTGGAGAGATGCTGCAGAGGTGAAATCACAGCCCTTGGCCATAGCTTGAACTTGGAGAATGAGAGAGTAGAGTCCAGGATGACTCCTAGAATATGAGTCTGATAGACTGGGAGAATGACGTTGTCCTCTACAGGAACCGGAAAGGTAAGAAGTAGGGAGGGTTTAGGGGGAAAGGAAAGGAGTCCCTATTAGGACAGGTTCTGTTTAAAATGTCTCTTGGACATCCAGTTCATGATGCCTGAAAAGGTAGTTGGAGATGCAAGATTACATCTGTGCAACAGCAGAGAGTCCAAGACAGGAAAGGTGGATTTGAGAGTGGTGATTCAGTGCAGAAATGATAACTGACTGCCTGGGAGCTGAGAGAGATCAAATGAAGTAGGATCGAGGGAGAAGGAAAGGAGACTCGCGACAGAACCCTTGGGACCCCCATCATTAGTGGGGGTGAGCTGAAGATCCAGCAAAGGAGAGTAGCTCATGTAGGTGTCAGAGAGAACCAGAAGAGAGAAGTGTCCATAAACCTAGAAAAAAGAGAGTCAGGGGAGAGAGTGACCAACAGTGTCAAAGGTCACAGAAGTCAAAGAGAATGAGGACTGAGAAAAGAACTTTGGATTTGGCAAGGAGGAAATCTTAAGTAACTCTGGAGAGAGCAGTTTTGATGGAAGGAGAAGTTCAGAAGCTAGACTGAAGGGGAAGAAGAGAGAGTGAGGAACTGTCCATGGTGGCCAGTCTAGCAGAAGTTTAGCTACTAAGAGCAGAAGAGATGTAGGATGATAGTGGGGATGAAAGGGGCATGTTTGTAGACAGTAGGGAAGGGGCCAGTAGAAAGGAAGACAGTGAAGATAAGTGAGTGAGAATGACAGAGGGTTAAGCGGGTATCGGCCTTGGCACAGGTCAGGAGTGAGATAAGGCTGAAGTAGAGCAAAGGGTGAAGTAGGGCAGAGGGCAGAAGGGACTGAGTGACGGGAGGTAAGAAAGAGGGGAAAGGGGAAAACTCAATTCTTGGCCTCAATTTGTTGTCAGTCGAGAGTGTTGGGGGAGGTTTGAGGAAGGATGTCAAGGTCTGAGGGAGCTGCTGTGGATGATAAGGGGGATGTAGTAAGATGGCCTAGCAGCTCAGTGACAAGAGTTTACAGTGGGCCCTGGCAGAACAGCGAGCTGACTTTCTCCACCTTCGCTCAGCAGCCCGTGTGGGCACAGTCTCAAAGACAATAATAAATGGTGGGAGTGATTTAACGTGGGGACAGTCCAGGGATTCAAGATGGAAGGAGAGTGTAGAGTTGAATGGTTCATCAAAGTGTCAAGATGGGGGGAAAGAGGAGAGAGTGGCAAGTGCAGAGGAGAGAATTGAGGGGTTGAGGGATTGGGAGTCAAGGTGTGGATGAAGAGTTGGGTTATATAAGAGAAGACAGAGGGTGACCTGAAAAGCCAATAAAGTGTGGTCAAATGAGAGGAATTCAGGAGAAAGGAGGTGGTAGAGTTGTGGGTGATGACAAGGTCAAGAGTATGACCAACTTTGTGACTGAGGTTGGATGGAGCTCATGGGAAGTGAGGAGGTTGAGGAACTGAGCAGTCTGGGTGTTTGAAAGAGTATCACTGTGTGTGCAGAAGCACCCTAGGGTGAGGGCAGGAGCTGGGGAGGAAAGAAAGTGTAAGCCAGGTATTAAACTAATTGTGGAAAAAAGGGGAGTGACAACAGGGGCTGCTAGGATTCTTACGGGCTGGGCCACAACACCAGCATTGAGCTCCAAGGAGGAGAGGCTACTAAGAGATGGAGAAAGGGGAAGAACATGGAAGTGCTAGTAGGGAACAAGGAGTGTTCTAGCTTGCCCACCTCCACCAGAGATTTGAGAATGAAAGGGCATCCAGGGAGGTCATGCCACCATCTAGGGGGAGCCAGCAGATGGTAGGAGGGGAAGAGGAATAGATTCAGGGTGAAGGAAAGCTGTTGCCTAGGAATAGGCATTCCAGGGGGCACAGTCAATGGCTGGGTGAAATTAGAAACTTTGTTCCATTATGAGGATGGCTCAACGGCATCACAGAGCCGTTTACTGGGTATGGAGTCGGGAAGACCTGAGTTCATATCTGACCTCAGACACTTCCTAGCTGTGTGACTCTGGGCAAGTCGCTTAACCTCTGCCTCCCTCAGTTTCCTAATTTGCAAAATGGGGATAAGAGTAGCACCTGCCTCTCATGGTTACGGATCAAATTAGATAACAGTAAAGTACTTAGCCTCAATTTACTTGTCTGTTCAATGAGACGAGAACAGCAAAACACCTAGTATCTCTGCCAAAGAAAACCCCAAATGGGGTCAGAGAGTCAAACACAACTTACAACTGAACAAGGCTTAGCCCAGTGCCTGGGGCGCAGCTTAAAAGCCATTAGCTTGTCACTGTAAGAAATAATCATCTCACCAGAAACTCCACATGGCCATCAGTGAATTGAGGAAGATTTTTATGTTTTACGACATTTCGGATGGTGACACTTAGGAAAGGTCACACCGTTTGAGACAATTACAAAGGCTTACATCTTATCCTGATTCCCATATCCCTCCTCTATACTCCGTTGGCTGGGCTTTTCAGGGTCTACAGCCTATCCAAGAACACCCAAAACCTACTTCCCATGGGGGTCTCCACCCTGTCTTATATTTCTTATTTCCTCCTCCCCCTTTGAACCTCATTTTCTTTATACTTTTAGTAAAGAAATGCCAAGTCATAAATACTTTTAATTTCATCCCAAGATATCTGCATCACTTGGATTTTATGATCTCCATAACGTGAGGAAGTTTTCCCGAATGCTAAGAGAGTTGACAAAAGTGAGAGTTGAAGATTCAACCCAGGATATCTGTAAGAAGAATTCCATTACCTAAGCTGCCATCTGGGTTAATGGGCCTCATCCTTAATGAGGGGCACCTGGCCTGGCAGTTTTTTATAATGGGGGAAAAAAGCCTTCTCAGAAAACAAGGAGAGTGTTGGCAGTCTCAACCTCTGGGCTACATCCTCTGCCACAGTTTTTATTTCCCAAAGTAACTAATAAGCAGGAGACTTTCTGACAAATATGTCTCCTTAGGTTTTGCAAATTACGTATCACGATTTCTGTGGAAACAAAATTCAATCATCCCTCACAATCACCAACATCATTAGTACATACTAATGATCTTACAAGGAAAATGGAAAAAGAGAGAAAGAGGAGTACACTATGAGGGGAAGGGAAGGAGGGTTAAGGAAAATCATCTTATATAATCAGAGGGTTCAGCTGCTGCTGTTTGTCTTTTGTACTGTAGGACCAATGATCCTGGGGCCAAGGTACATGTCCCACTGTGGCAGATCAGACTGTTCTACCTCAGGTCAGGCACAAACAGTCCATATGAACATTTGGAGTGGAGACATCTTGATTGATGCCTCTTGTGTTTTCTTTTGAGTCGCTGCCATTCTGCTTTCCTCATAGAGCACAGCCCTTCTCTGATGTGGGCAGTCACGTGCCATTGTCTCCCATGTCTCCCAATCAATTCCAAGATTCTTTAGAGAGATCTTGAGGGTGTCCGTCTATCACTTATTCAGAGCTCATGAAAGGTAAATGAAACATGGAGATCTTCCCTGTACATTCATAGGCCTACATGACTACATATATTGTCCTTTCTCCTTGGAACAGGGGCCGCATTCCCAGGACTTATACCTGGACCATTCCTCTTCCTGCAAGGGCTGGCCACCCTTCTAGGAATATACAGAATCAATCCTGTGCTCTTTGGAACACAAACATTTTGCCATATCAGTCATAGATGCCTTGCTCCTTGGAACTTTGGCCTAGTCCACAGCCACAACTTATCCTGTGCAGAGAGCCCTGGCACTGAGTCAAAGGTCACTAAGCCAAAGGTCCTGTAGGCTCTGGTGATGAACCATCAGGCGTTAAGTCATATAGGTAGCCTCCAGCACTGAGCCAAACAGGTGCTAAATCATGTTTTACCAATTCCTCCTTTGTCTGAAACTGGATATAATCTGGAAAAATCACTATTGTCTTTGGAGTCCCACCCGGGATTTTTCCCAGCCAGGATTCTGGGGGCTGAAACCAAGGGACTCCTCAGCACGTGAACCCAGATGTTGGTGCTTCCCTGGTTTGGTGATGTATATAAATATTTCTACTACTCTGCTAAGCTGTATTTTTGTCTTTCTATATTTCTTTAGTACTGCTTTATATTGTCCTTATATACAGAATAAATGGTAAGCTAATTTCAATTCAGTGTGAAGAGTGCTCATTATACTATGCAATCCAATCCTAAAAAAAAAAAAAAAGTTTAAAGCAGCCGCACGTGTCTCCTTAACAAGACAAATAGGCATCAAGAACAAGATTTCAAGGTTAAATGCCCCTCTTTGGGAACAAAAAGATTCTAGTGAAAAGAATAAGTATTTCTGGATAGGAGGATTTTTGCCCTATCCCTTCCTGGCAAAAGAATGTACTAGAACTACAGGGGCTTATGAAAACTGGGAACCAAAACTACAGAAGGGAGAACACATTGTAGTACAGTGTTTACAAGAAACCCCTTTGGAAAAGGGGAAAGAAACTGCAGGAGTATGTAGAAGAGGATGGACATTGCTAACAGGTTCCCATATGATGTGTCATAATAGGGACAAATTGTTGGAAGGTTCAGATGGAAAAGGAATTAGCTTATTTACATAGGAAAATTTCCATATGACAGTGTCAGAACTTGATTTTAGGGGATCACTAGAACTCAAAACAAAAATCAAGGCAGTCCTTGTGTCTGCAGGGCTTTCTGGGACCCAGATAAGCAGGATGGGGATATATGGGATAATGATGATGGAGCAAACTTGGACAAAGAGGCTTTTAAGTCTCATGGAGAGAAATGCTCTGAGGCTGTGGATGCTCATGTAATAATGTGAAGAAAACAGGAGGATAAAGGCAGCAACGACCATTTAAGGAGGTAACTGAGGACTTTACCATACAGAACCAATTCACACACAAAATAATGCAGAATTGCTAATTTCTTGGATGGTGAGGACTTGTGATGAAGGGGATAGAGGAGCATGGGTAAATAACATAAACTGGATGAAGTTTGTAGGTACTAGTCAGAATCCCTTTGTACAACAAGCTTTTAGGGATCACCACAACCAAAAGGTAATTGAGTTCATCCTGGTCATATTGTAAGTGAGATATGTGTCCCTCTAATCTGATGTTTAAGATATGTCAGGATTTATTTATTAGTTCATTTTTGTGCGTGTAAGGTGATAATATTTAATATAAATTTTAAATTTTAATAAGGGCCAAAGTTTGAATTAAGTAGAGCCTGGACCTAATAATCCCCTTTAACTTGGAGGACACCTTTTGATGTCAAGCAAGCAAATGGGACTTCCTTACCAGACCCTTCTTCTGGCATCTTAGTGATAAGGCCTGGGTTGTAACTTCAGCTTTGTCAACTCTGTTAAGATACCACAACTTCAAAGGCCTGTTAGGGCAGGATCTGTCATCTGGGTGATGGGACTTTTTCCTTACCTTAAATCACAGAGACATGCTACAGAAAGAAGATGCCCATAGCTTGGGATCATGAAGCCCAACTGACCCTACTTTGTTTACAGTGTGTTTATCTAAGAGAACTCCTTTCCCATGGCAAAATGTATATAGGCCAGAAGATTTCTGTCCTGGGTAGCCAGTTCTAGTCCTGGCTCCATAGAGCTATGTAACTGTTGTCTTTGGGGGGAATTGTTTAATTAATTAAATCGTAAGATGTATGCATTTAGCCTGTTGCCTTTTCTCTAACCAAGTTTTCAGGTTAACAA
Organism: Potorous gilbertii; assembly: GCA_028658325.1. Classification (NCBI taxonomy): domain Eukaryota; kingdom Metazoa; phylum Chordata; class Mammalia; order Diprotodontia; family Potoroidae; genus Potorous; species Potorous gilbertii. The sequence goes on from CM053772.1 coordinate 3,708,637, forward strand.
AACAGAAATACATTCAATGGCATTAGCGTCACCTAATCAGCAATGTGTTTGTTTCAAGTTTTAAAGATATATTTTTTCAAATTGGTAAACTTTTGTATCAATTATGTCAAGCAACTTTATCATAATTTGGATGTTATTAAAGTACAAACTGTGTGGAAAAAATTTTTTTCCCTTTTTCTTAGTCATTATTTTGGAAATTCAGAGCTTCCACATTTCCCTTTCTTTCAAAGTTCAGTCCTTCTTTAGAAGGACTTTAATCTAAATAGGTCTATTCAACACATTATGTTGCCCAGACAAGTCTGGGAAAATGCTGATTTCTCCCTATGGTTAAGACGAGTGATACGGAAATTGATGTCTCTTTGATCAGCATTCAGTGATCTCAGTCAGTACTCAAGACGTCACTTAAATACAGTCCACCTCCCAGAATGTCTACCAATCAGAGTTGCTAGGTATCCTTTGGGAACACCTACTCTTCAAGGGGCATATAATGTTTTATAACTGCCATTTAGAAAACCAGGTATTTCCACCTTTGCATATAGTTAAAGAGGTCACAGCTAAAACAATTTGGTTATGACTTACGAAACTTGTAAGACTGCTAAGTTATTTGGGGTTACTGTTTTAATGCTAAAATCTAAAATTGTTAATTGATTACTGTTTGTGGTGATAATGTTTAATATAAAATTTTGGAATAATCTCTTTGCTCTCTCTGAAGCAAACTCAGAGAATGCCTCTTCCTATGTCAACAAGTCAGCCAAGGCTGACTTAACATTCCTTAAGAGACCTTTAATCTAAGACACTATCTTGAATAATGGGACGTTTAGAGACATATACTATGTTATGGCATGTTAATGGTAAAATAAATACAAACATCTTAAGTCATAATTTCTATTTGAAACTTTGTCAAATTTTATTGTATTTACAACCTATGCAATTAAGAAATTCCTTTCTAATGATAATATGTAATATAAATTCTAGACTTTGATAAGGGCCAAAGTTTGAATTAAGAAGAGTCTCCTTTGTTTAGAGGATGCCTTTTGTCAAGCAAATGGGATTTCCTTACCAGACTCTTCTTCTAGCATCTTAGTGATAAGACAAAAACACAGATTCCTTGGGTTATAACTTCAACTTTGTCAACTCTGTTAAGATACTACAACTTCAAAAGCCTTTTAGGACAGGATCTGTTATCTGGGTGATGAGACTTTGTCTTTTCCTTAACTTAAATCACAGAGGCATGCTAGGGAAGGAAGATGCCTATAGCCTGGGATCATTAAACCCAATTGATGCCACTTTGTCTACAATATGTTTATCTAAGAGAACTCCTTCCTCCTGGCAAAATGTTCTTAAGACAGTCAATTTCTGTACTAAGTCAGCCAGTTCTGATCCTGGCTCCATAGCACTATGTAACTGTTATCTTTTTGGGGAATTGTTTAATTAATTAAATCATAAAATGTATGGAGTTAGCCTGTTGCCTTTTCTCTAACCAAGTTTTCAGGTTAACACTAGTTAATCACTTATGGAGATCATAAATCTGAAGGACACAGAACATTTCTTTCCTAAAACAGATTTAAGGTTGCCCAGTTCTTTGTATGGCTCCATAATGCATTATGTTACCATTTTCTTTACTAGGGAATTGATCAATTAATTAATTAAATCATAAAATGTATGCATTTAGCCTGTTGCCTTTTCTTTAACCAAGTTTTCAGGTTAACAGTTATGGCGCCCAAACGTGGATTGGAACTGAGGAACCGAATGGACATTTCCTCATCTAGCCAACGTCAGGACTCTGGCGCCAACAGGAACCATTTTTCCTAGAATCCTGGGCCTTGATGGGGTCGGGGTAAGTCCTTCTAATTTCCCAGCTTCCAAAGAACTCTCACTTTAAATTCCCTTTTAAAGGAAACTCTGGGGACCGGAGACCAAGTTGCATTAAATCGCTCTGTATTACTGAGGTCTCCTCTGGCGATTGATCTCAGGAAAATCAGTACAGGTATTGCTAGCACTAGTGTCAATCAACTAAAGATAGCCCTAAATTATGTTGGCCATCACAGGGCTCTTTTGGACCAGTCAAAGTTAACTTTATCTTACAACCAAATTAAGTTTAAAGGCCAACAAAACAACTAGCCAGAAGCGAGAATGTTTCATCTTGGGCTTGCTGACTTGGCTGAGCAATAACAAAAGAGAGGTAGCCTCTTCCCTGTAAGGCTGGGAGCTACTTCAGCACCTAGCCGTGTCCTGGCAAAAATCCTTTCTTCTTCAAGGGTTCCAGTCTGTCCTTCCCTTCCCTCCCTCTGCGCTATTCCTCGCCCCTTTCTGCCCTTCTCCTTCCCTTGAAGGTCTCTGATCTGGGGAAAATGATGGCACCTAGATGCAATCTTTCCCCCTCACCTTCCCCTTACCTGCCTTAGCCCTGAGGAAGGCAGCCTCTCTTCAAGCCTCCGTTGCCTCCCTCCTCCCCATTCCCCCTCCCCACTTTCCTTTAAGGACTCTGGTCTTGAAGAGGCCAGTTACAGTCCACCTAAGAACTAGAGGCCTGAACCTATTCCCATGGGGCCTGTTCCTTTAAGAAACTCAGAAACTTCGGGGCACCAAGGCTCCCCACCCCTCCAACGACCGCAAGGGTGCTCTGAGCAAAGGCTGCAGGACTCCCCTTCATTATCAGACCTTGGATTCTTGCAACCTTTCCTCAGAATAGTAATAGCCAATTCATGGCAGGGGTTTCTAGCAAGCTTCTAATTGCTCTCTCTGGCTTGTTTTTTGGGAGCTCCGTTTGTATCTGTCCTGTTGTCAATTTGTCGGTTGGTGTATGTCCCTGTCCGTATGGTATGTGCTGTGAATCTGTCTTTTATCTTGTAAGATTTAAATGCAAGCAGCTAGAATTCAAGGTCTGCAGTAGGGAAATAGACAAACACAACTTTGAGACTTTTCCTTGTCATCCTGGTCTGGCCAACCTGGAATGACAATGGAAAGTTAGATCATCTGAGGTAAAATCATTTTAGCGCATTTGTATGTTGTGAAATTAATCACAAACATTTCAGGAACTGATCATTTGAAATAACTCCTGATTGTGGGCAGCCCACCTTTCTACATAAAGCTCGGAAATGCCACCGAGGTCCTAGACATTTCGCCCACCCTGTCCCAGCAGCTGCAAACCGCCTTAGGGGCTCAGTGAATTCTGCTGCTGTGGAGGGGGGGGAGGCTGGGAAACATGGAAGAATCAGGCCTGTAGTGAGCATTCTCTAATCTAAGTTCTACCTACAAAAATCACCACCACTGGGACATCAGTTTCTCTGCTCTCGCTAACCTTCACTTCTCTGTTCCAGTTGCAAAAAATGTTTTCTCTCTGTTTGACCCATTTTCTGATTTGTAAAAATACTTATGCTTGTTGTTATGGGATCAAAATGATAAAATGATTGTAAAATGCTTAACACAATGGTATACGTTGCACACAATGCTATCACCTCTCTCTAATGTAATTGTTAACTCGAAGTAGTTTTGCTAAAAAGTAAGTAAGATCAATAATTTCTGGAAATGCAAATTACACCATCTGCAGTTATTGTTGCATTAAAATTGTATTTCTAGGATTGCGTTTCTGAATTTCTCTTAGACTGTACAGATAAAGCAATTTTTAATCTTAATTTTGTTGAAACTAAGAGATGTTGGGAAAATGGTGTAACACCAGTTATGTTACTTTATCAGTCCTGCTAACTTTATCTTATGTTTTGTAATTGCCATTTAGAAAACCAGGTATTTTCACCTTTGTCTGTTAAAAAAGCTAAAGCTTAACAATTTGGCTATCTTCTCTGAAGTTGTAGAATTGTTAACTAAGTTATTTGGGATTAGTGTTTTAATACTGAAACCTAAAATTGTTAAGTGATTCCTGTGTATAGAAAGGAGGGAATGGGGTGAAAACTTTATCTAGATTCCCTCTGCCCATTCAGAACAGTCCTCCCATTCCTGTGGGTAAGTTCATCAGCCCTAGGAAAGGAACTTGTTTTAAGTAGCTCCTAACGATGAATATGACTTGCTCATAAGTTGTAATAAATAGGAAGGATTTTTAATAATTGGCTTTTACATTAAGACAAGTTTTAAATTTGGGAAGGAAAGATGTTAAATGGAATCCCTTATGTGTGTGTGTCCTGGTAAATCTTTATTGTATATTGTAACTCCAAGAGAGTGGAAATAACTGTTATCTGACTGTAAGTTGTGATTAGTAAGACCTGCTATTTAAGGTAAAGGAATTTGGGACCATAACCATTTTTGTTTTGAGTTTGGATTTGGGTATAGTTGTCTGCATTAAATCAGTATCTGAGACACATGCCACAAAGGAATGTTTCTCACCTGACTAAACACAGAAGGATCAATTCTAGACTCAATCTAGGATGGGATCCCTCTGGCTCAATTTCCCTATTCCTGAGTCTGACTATGAACAGATACCGCATGACTGGAGAATTTGACTCTTATCTGAATTCAGAGTAAAGGATGTTTTATCCTGTCATATTTGGTGTCACATGTCCCTGCTTTTTTCTTCTATAGCAAATTTCTGTGGTCAATAACAAGTGACCAGCAAAACATGTGAGCCTTTTGTATAATCTTACTGGGAAATCAAATATTATTTTTATTTGAAATTAGAACATGTGCAGAAATTTATGTAAACTACTTATGACTCACCTAAACATGTTCCCATTGTTTAAAAAAGCAACAGTGTTTTTCTGTGAGTCAGTCTCTTATATCTAAGAATATTGCAATAATTAAGAATTCAGTTTGTTATAATACTTTGGAAATTCATATTACTTAAGAACATTTTTGTAACAACTCAGCTTTAATGAATTCCAGTTTTAAAGGTTTATTTTTGCTTGAGGAAAAAAAAACAAAGAGATATCAAGCATTTTAAAAGTTTCCAACTAGTTTTCTTTGTAAGAGTTTAGTGAACATCAGAGTAAATTTTAAACTGTTTTTAAAGAAGGGAAATACTTTTAGAAGAAATGTTTTGAAAAATCATGTATGATCCTTAGAAGGCCTACTAAAACTTCAAAATAACATACTGTTAAATTAAGCTGTTCTGATCTGAATATGTAGTCATTCTATGGCCTAAGTCAGAGTTAAAGTTTGCGTTTGAATTTATTATATGTAAAAGATTTAATTCCTGAAGTATCTCATTCTTCCAGAGTGAGTATCATTAGGGAAGAATAACAACTTGTGAAACAAACCTAATTCCATCAAACTATAAATTTAGTCGTTAACCTCTTTGCTTTGTTTAAGCTGGAATGAGATTCCAGTACAGTTATGCTAGTAAAAGGTAATAACTCATGAGCTATCTTGTCTTATGGTTAAAATGTAAAAGCAAGTGGAAGAATAGGATTGAGAGATTTGGGAAAGGTAAATTAAGTTCTGCTTGAAACTATGAAAGGTGGGTAAGATTTGGGAATAAATATGGGCTATCTAAGCCCCTCTTGCTCTAGATAGTTGTTTTGGATACTTTTGTGTCAGTTTCAGATGGTTTAAAGTGTGAGGAAATATTTTATCTGACAAATACCAGCCAATATTGATTTTCTGTATAAAACTGGGACTGCAATTTACTATTGTTTGAAGTTCTGATTACAGGAATACTTGTCTAAGTTATCATAAAGCCAATTGACATGTGCTGCAGGCTAACGGTGGATGCTTGGGAAGGTTTGAAGACGACCTTGGACATGGCCTAGGTAGGATCTTCCTAACTCTATTTCCCAAATGTGTTATTTCCTTTCTGATAAAGGAAATCCCCCACCTGATTACCTCTAAGCCCTGCTTTCAGCACCTGGTAACCTCATAATTACATGTAGATCACAGCTTATTCCTGGAATCAACCAAAACTAAGGAGATCCTTTCCTTCTGTTAACATTGTCCCTCTTTTTCTTTTATAGCAAATCTTTGTAATTAAGAAGTTCTGTTAAGTACAATACTAATTCTATCAAATAATAAATGGAAATTGGAGCATCTCTGAGTTAATATAATGGGGTGCAGGAATGAAAAGCTTACAACTTTAACCTATATTCCTGGACAAATAAATAAATATAATATAGAGATAACATCAAGGAAATGATTAGGTCAGGTAATAAGACAAAGATGTAATGTGATGACTGATTTCTAAAATTTGGATTTTGCACACAAATTGTATAGGATAGTGGTAAATTATTTCTTCTCTGTTAAAATATTTGTCCAATAATTTAAAGGGCAGATGAATTCATTTTATAGTTGAACCCTCACATTTTAAAAAATTCTCATTCCAGATAGAAGATTTAGGTAAAAACAGAACCAGCAAATAAGATAAACTGAAATTTTCTGAAATTTCAAAAATGGAGAACAAATTTTAAGTAATTGTACTAATTTACATTGTCAGAATTATCTGGGAACCAGAAAAGCAAAATTCTTTTTTTAAACTATCCCAAGAATAAAACCTGTTGTCAAAGAAAAGATACCTAGGTATCAGATAACTACATGAGAAATCTAGGATTCAAAAGTGATGTTTGAATGAAAATTAAGAATGGATTACTGGGATACCAGAAACTTCATGTTAGTTAACATTGGTAATTGTTTAGTTAGCACTGACTTGTATGGTTCATGTTTAAGCTTTCTTGTTTATTTTGATGACATGTAAACCTCCCTTTTTCAAAACAAGCCTATTGTGAACCATCTAAGTTTAATTGTACCTGACTTAATGTAAAAATGCAATTTGGTGAACTGAAAAAAACTTCAATGTGTTGTTTGAGCCTAGCCCTGTGTGGTTGGGAAACTGAACTATTGCTTAAGTGCCCTTAGCCATGTTTACTATGTTGTATTGTTTCATGTCAACTATCAAATCATATGTTTTCTGGGAGACCCTGTCAGGTTTTCTGTATAGACTCTTGAATGCATCTGTCACTTCCATTGCCCCTGCCCCTGAGTGGACCATGTCCTTCAAGTCTGAAAGGACCTGAAGAAGATGCCATCAGACATAGCTTTCCCAAGAGCCTGGACCAGACTTGCATGAAGAGTAACTCTCACACTACTGGTTATTTAGAGGGTCTTTTTTTCATATCTTTGTTGGTCTACAAATGAAGCCTTTGGCTTAGCTTTGACCAAAAGGAGGGAATGATAAATGTTTAATATAAAATTTTGGAATAATCTCTTTGTTCTCTCTGAAACAAACTCAGAGAATGCCTCTTTCTATGTCAACAAAAGCCAGCCAAGGCTGACTTAACATTGCTCTAGAAACCTTTAACCTAAGATACTATCTTGAATAATGGGACGTTTTCCATTATCTTAATATTTACAGACATATACTATGTTATGGCATGTTAATGGTAAAGTAAATACAAACATCTTACGTCATAATTTCTATTTGAAACTGTCAAATTTTATTGTATTTACAACCTATGCAATTAAGAAATTCCTTTCTGATAGTCTGGTTAATCACTTAGGGAGATCATAAATCTGAAGGACACAGAACACTTCTTTGTCCTAAAACAGATTTAAGGCTGCCCAATTCTTTGTATCAGTAGCCGTAACCCTAACCCTAAATGTTCTGGCTCCATAATGCATTATGTTACTGTTTTCTTTAATAGGGAATTGATTAATTAATTAATTAAATCATAAAATGTATGCATTTAGCCTGTTGCCTTTTCTTTAACCAAGTTTTCAGGTTAACAGTGGAAAGGAGGGGATTGGGTCAAAACCTCATCTGAATTGGTTCTGCCCAGTCAGAACAGGCCTCCTTGGGGTATGGGGGTAGGAAGGCAGGAGCACCAGGATCAGCCCCTCACTGGGGTCCATTATCCTGTAAACTTGCCAAGGTTCCTGGAAACCATCTGTGTGGGCATGGTCGTTAGCCCCAGGAAAAAAGAATTTGTTTTAGTCATGTAGATGTTAAACACTGAATTTAGCTGGCTGACAAGTTGCAAGTTTATGAACAGATAGAAAGGATTTTAACAATTGGTTTTACAGCAGGACAAGTTTAAGTTTGAGAAGGAAAGCTGTTAAATGGAATCCCTTGTGTGTGAGTCCTGGTAAATTTTTTACAACTCCATGAGAGTAAAAATAACTGTAATCTGGCTCTAAGCTGTGACTGGTGAAACCTGCTGTTTGAAATAAAAGGCTCTTGGGAAATTAACTGATTTTGTTTTGAGTTTGAATTTGGGCATAGTTATCTGCATTAAATCAAAATCTGAGAGAAATGCCACAAGCTACTCAGAAGGCATGTGATCTTATGCTGTTAACAGGTGGAGGTCTGCATCTGGGAAAAAGCTGAGGGGACAATCTTAGCCTCAGTCTAGGATGGGATCGCTCCAGATTTAGTGACCTCCGCTTGCAGACAAGTGGGTATTACCCAGACCATGACACCTCACCCTCCGGACCATGCGTTGGCTGAATTCCAGACACTGGCTAAAGAACCAGCCCCTCGAATGCAGGCTCTTAAAGCAGGGACAGCCCTACATCCAATCGCAATAGGAAGTAGTTTCAGAAGCCAAGACCTTCATCCTTTACTCCAAAAGGTTCTGGATCCCATTTGTTGGAGGCGGAAATGATGGGGTGCTTCTGCTTAGACCCCAGCCCTAGAATCATATACTGTTTACTGTTTTATCATTCTTCAAGTGTTATGCATTTTTCACCTAAAACAAGTATGTTCCATCTTAACATCACATTCTCTAAATCCTCAAGATGCTACTGTCGAAAGAGAATAGTCATGACACACCACATGGTGAAGCAGGAACAGGTTTGGGTACAGTAAATTGTGTAGATCTTCAGACCTTAGCCAGCAGACTCTGAAGTGCTGGAAAAGATGTCACTCAAGCTTTGACAATTAATACCCAATGGTTATCCACAAGATCTCCCTCATCAACATACACTACAGGATGAAAAGTATTTTTTCTGACTGTTCACTTGTTAATTAATTTGAGGATATAAACGTTTCTAAATTATTCAACTGGACTGCTTGTTCACTACAAAACATATATACCTTGATATAGAGAAAAAATGTGTACAGACAATTGAGTTCACAAAATGAAAAATTATGGCGTAACATGTTTTCCCTGTACATACCAAAGACCAAGTGGATTTCGTGTATTGTTTTGCTATCCTTCATATATATGGGAATTATGTCGATCACTGTAATCATACTTTTTATGACTATTTTACTATGAGTAAAGTGTGTACTATGATCACCAGACATCTGGAGCCCTCGTGGACCACTCATTCAGTGTCTGTGATGTAACCTTATACCTTGTTTCTAATTTTTCCATTTTAGGCTGCATGAAAGGAATGGATTTTCTCCACTTTCAAGGTGATGACCTTTCCCTGAACCAGTGGATGATATTAGTCTTTCTTGGGTACCCACTTCTTTGTCTTTACCTTCTACTCACATATTTTTACTTATTTCTTCTAGGTAAGTAAAAAAGGTTAACAAAGAATCAGCAATTTCTAAATATACTAATATCACTGGTACGATTTCCTATTCAAATACGAGTTGCCCCCAAAGTCCCTTCGGCCTTTGTAATGAACATGTCAGATCTTGGGACCAAATGAAAGGTTAGTAAAATATGAAGATCTTCCCTGTACATTCATAGGTCTACATGACTACATATGCTGTCCTTTCTCCTTGAAATGGTGGCCACATTCCCAGGGCTGAAAGGTCAGCTTATACGTAGTCAATTCCTCTTCCTGCTAGAGTTGGCCACCCTTCTAGGAATATATGGAATCAATCCTGTGTCCTTTTGAACACAAACATTTTGGCAATCATGGATGCCTTGCTCCTTTGAACTCTGGCCCAGTCCATAGCCACAATACATCCTTTGCTGAGTCAGAAAAAGATGTAGCACCAAGTCAAAAGTCACTGAGCCAAAGGTCATGTAGGCTCTGGCAATGAACCAATCAGGTCCTAAGTCACCCTGCGTCAATTCCTTCATTTGAAACTGGATATAATCTGGAAAAATCACTATTTTCTTTGGAGTCCCACCCGGATTTTTCCCAGCCAGGATTCTGGGCGCTGAAACCAAGGGACTCCCCAGCATGTGAACCCACAGAATAAATGGTAAGCTGATTCCAATCCAATGTGGAGAGAGCTCATTATACTATGCAATCCAATTCTAAAAAAAATAGCTTAAAGCAGCTGCATGTATTTCCTTAATGATACACCTCCATGTGAGCTCTTACCCTTGCATGAGTTCTTCATAAAATAGTCTTTTTTTGGCAAGCCTATGCTTGGCATTTGAACAACATGGCCAGCCCCCAACAGAGTTGCCCTCTGCAGTAGAGTTTGAATGCTTGCAAGTTCAGCTTGAGAGAGGACCTCAGTGTCTGGTACCTTATCCTAACGGAAGTGATTCAGTTTCCGGGCATGGCTCTGTAGATCCTCCAGGTTTTGTAGGCGTACAAGGTTGGCCCAACAGCTCAGTAGACCTTCAGTCTGAGAGGAAGCCCAATACCTCCTCTCTCACACTTTCCTTCAGTATCTCCCAAAATCTGAGCTAACTCTGGCCATGTGTGGGTCAACCTCATCGTCTATGTGGACATCCCTGCAAAGTATTCTGCCAAGATAAGTGACCTTATCCACAACATTAAAAATATATCCATTTGCTGTAATCAATGGTTCCATGCATGGATGGTGTGCTGCTGACTGGTAGAGAACCTATTTTCTTGGCGTTGATAATCAGTATGAGAACTTGCCAAGACCTTTTCAGGGCTGCTCATCTACCTTTGGTGTCCACCTGTCACCAATCTCTCTCCTGTGGGTGTTCAATTAGGTATTTACACAATAAGAAGGGGGCTGGGGACAGAAGAAACAGCTGACACTTGCACCTTACTCTCACCTGAAATGATCAAAGGAGGGAAGAATAGATATATACACACAGAGCTGGGAACAGAAACACATTGCACTGAACAGGAAAATAGGGAAGGAGGAGATGGGAAACTTAGGGTGGCATTAGTCCTAAGTCAAACAAACTCTGAGTCAAGATGTACATATTTATGGCTCTTTTTGAAGAGGCAAAGAATGAGAATCTGAGGTGATGCCCTTCAATTGGGGAATAGCTGGATAAGTTACAGTATGGGAATGTGATAGAATACGGTTGTGCTGTAGGAAATAATGGAGATGGTTTCAGAGAAACCTGGAAATAATTTTATGAATGATGCAGAACTAGGGAAACAACTGATACAAGGGTAACAATATAGTAAAAAGAACCAACTTTAAAAGAATTAGGAGCTCCCATTGGTTTGATTACCAACTATGATTCCAGGAGACTCATGAGGAAAGCTGCTCACCTCCCAAGAGGGAGAGGACTTGGATGATTGGACTTGGCCAATGCTCACATCCCTCTGGCTTCACTATTTGTAAGAACGCCTGTTTTTATTTCATTCTCAGTTTGGGCAGGAGAGGGCAATTGGGGTAGGAAGGAGAGAAGGGCGACTGTTGTGGATTGGTTATGGGATGGCTTCCCACCAGCCCACTATATATAATGTACTTCCAGGAACTACAAGATTTCTTAGTGAAATTGTCACCTTACTGAAGATGTTAACAATTAAATTGATCATCATACCATTCTTTGTGTCTGACAGAGCTTTTCTAAGTGAAGGCTGTGGCTAGGTCCCCCTTCCCTTGCCTTCTAAGCTGAGAAGCCATGTTGGCTTGAGGTTTTCTCTGTCTTGTCAATGGTACCCAAACATAAGCACGCATGGAATCAAGCCTGTGGCTTCACGGATTCATGGACTACAAGTGCCACACTCTACCTCAGGCCACAGGTTTCTCAGGATTCTTGGCAGTGTGCAGCTGGAATGCTCAGATGCCATGTCCTTTGCAGTGGATTTTAACAGGCAAGTTCCAGCAAGGTGGTGAAGTGGACAGAGTGCTGGCCCTGGAATCAAGGGGTCCTGATTTCAGGACTTACCTGATACGACCTGGGTAAGTCACTAAACCCTGTTTGCCTCAGTTACCTCATCTGTAAAATGGCAAACCACTCCAGTAACCCCATAAAACCCCAAAAAGGGTCACAAAGAGGACACAACTAAAAATGATTTAATTACCACCCATATGGTCAAAGACTTCCCCCAACCTTTCAGCAGAGGCGAATGTTTGGTCTGAATAGGATGATGTTTATGTTGTTCTTATCTCCTTCCACAAGAGAGAGTCAATATGTACACAGTCCCAAGGCTGCTGGGGTCCTGGTGCCAGCAAATGTGCAGCAAGAGTTAGCAAAACTTCCTTTGCCAAATCATGAGGTCCAAGTCTACTGCTTTTAATAGACATTTACTAACATGTGGAGTCAGTCAAACCTCTTCCTTATTAGTTACATCCTCTTGTGATCTGCATGTCCAAATAAAGGCCTCATGGCAGGAGAACAACTGGCCTGGAATGGCATTATCCGTTTGTCATCATCCATGGCACCTTTCATGAATTCATTACTGTCCAAGATGGTGCTCCATCACACAACTCCAACTTCCACTATGGTCCCAACAGTAAAATATCCTCCAGCATACAAAATTGGTGGCCCTAAGAATTCCTCTTGCTTCTTGGATTGTGTAACTTCATTTCCAGCCAAGGTTAAGAGGTAGAATGAAATTAAGTTCGCCAATATATAGCATCCCCTTGGAACTTGTCCCTCAGGGCCTGGGGCCTTCATGCCCTGGAACACTCAACCTCCCCTGTGCTCTTCTCACCTTGAACTATCCCTCAGTTAAGCTGCCACACTTCCCTATTGGTGAGGTGCTCCTGAAGCATCCCCTTCATGGAGGGGTCCAGGCTGGCCAGCCTTCATTTTCCTGTAGGCTCTGTTCCTGATTTTCTGGGCTTGTACTGGGTTCACACCCTTTTGGTGCACTGTTCTCTTAAGTTCCTTGAAGGCAGAGAAGCCCATAGCAAGCCCTTCATGAACACTTGCTTCCTTCCTTCCTCTGCACCCCTGCTCCCACCACTTCCCCATGGTCCAGACTGAACAGACACTCAACACTTGTTTGGTGGGTTGCCATAAGTCATCATCTCATGGGACGAACCTCTCCCCACCACGGGAAGCCTTCCCACGCTGGGAGAGCCCACCAGAGCTTGCCTGACACTTGTGTAACCTCTGACTACCCAGGATCATCTCAAGAAAGCATCAGATTATAAACTTATAGAAAGGAATATGTGAAAGCTGTTATTAGAATTAAACTAAGAACTAAGATCAGGAAATTCCAGTTATTAAGGGTCCAGGCATAAAGTATTGAGAAATTAAGAGAGCCCCTCTCTCTGAAACAATCAGGCTTTATGATTGTAAATGTGTCTATCACAAGAAATGAAAGGTAGACTCAGACAACACAAAGGAGGAAATTAGGAAGAAAAATAGGAACAGCCTGTCTTTCTCTAGTAAAGCATTAAACTGGTCATCTCACAATCACTTCCTGAGTCATCCTGCTCATGTAAGCTGACCTCTGATCTTGAGGCTTTCCTACCGCCTTCATTTAAACCAGTATGCTGATTAACATAAGGGCTGAAGTATAATGGCAAACTACCGAAGATAATTAAATAAATATTCCACAAACAGTTTACTATAATTGACCTTTTATTAAAAAAAAAAAAACTAATTACAGGGATTGATTTCCAGTACATCTCATTTTATAAAAAGTACTGTATATATCAAACATTTGTAATGAATCAAACATCACTGTTAATTCCCTTGAAGAGCCGCTTTTTTTTGTTTTAAAAGGATTAATTCCAATTATTAGGGTACATTCTACAAAAGAAAAATTCCTTAATTGATTCTGGCATCAGAAAACTTGTTTAAAAATTTTTAAGCTTTCATCAACAAGCATTATTAAGAGGGTTTATTGCTGTACTCCAGAAGAAAAGAAAATGCTAGCACATTTTGTGTGATGGGCATTCTTTGGAAAAACTCTTAAGTATAAAAATCACCTTTTAACTTTGAGGGTCATTCACAGAAAATAAGTGTATTTATTCAAATTTCACATTGCTCAAGGACCACAGGCTCCTTGCCTGTAGACATTTATACTTTAAACAGCTCTTTAAAGGAATAATATGCACTGACAACAATTTTTTTCTTGCTATAATATCCATAATTGAAATGAATAAAACATGGAAGACCGACACTGTCACACTGTGCTCCTCCGTAAAGGATGTTTAAAAAAGCACACGTTTGTGCTGAAAACATTCATGTGCATGAGAAGCTAAAAGAAAAAACACCTTTTTACAACATGATCAAAAGAAAGTTATACATTTTTTTGAAATTGCACTGTTATTTAAAACACCTGCTCTCCAGTCAAACCCACTTGTCAGTTTCCTCGGTGGCACAGGGGGTCAGGTCTAGTTGGCCACCTGGGGGGGCCCTTCTGGGATGAGTGAAGTAAAGAAGGTGGTGACAAAGGACCAGGCCGAAGCCACGAGCCCAGGCTGGGGCCCAGCGCCGGCATCCTCCCCGGCATCCTCTTCACTCTCATCATCGAGCCCATCATCCATCAGATGCTCCTTTCAAACCAAACAAAAACCACATTTGTGAGGGACTCGCCCTGTTCGCTTCCCTGGAACCCAGGAGGGAAGATGGAAGAGTGATCTGAATCTCCCTTCCATGGGAAGTAAAGACCATGAACATGGGTGGCTGCACACCTCAGCCTTACAGAGAGGTGAAGAAGAGCCCTCGCTTGGGACTCAAACAGGGAAGGCTGAGACCTCGCAGGGACCCATCCAGGAGCACGTCCACTCTCACCACGCGTACAACCCGCTTGGCTAGTCTAACCTTAGGTCATGAGATTAGGAGGAGCAAACCAAGCCGCCCTTCCTGAAGCTCATGGTCTTCTATGCTGTGGCTGCTCCAGACGCAAGGCCCAACGGGGAAACAAACAACTACGAGGCCTCTCTGGGCCAACGTACCATTTCTTCAAGGTCTGGATTATTCCTATTCTGCCCATCGTGGTTCACATCGGCGTCATTGGGGGCCTGTAGCTGCCCTCCTTCATGTCTAAAGGGAAGCCAGCCAGCTTGGTGTCTATTCAGCAATATAAGGAGAAAAACAATTAGAAATCAGAAATGGCTGTGCCATCCAACAGTGGGTGAAATTATCCATCCACGAGAGATACGAGAAATCCTGACAGTGTCCTAGGGCCCTCTAGGTTCGGTGCCATGGCTCACACCACACCCCCCAAGGGAAAAGCTAACTGCAGTCTGAGGGCCTATTCCTATTCTGAACCACTGTACAGCTCTTTTGAAAGAACATTAGTTGTGCCCAAAGGCCCAAGAATTTTCTTGAGATCAGTGAAACTTCAGAAACCAATGAAACGTCATTTTGCCCGCAAAGACTCAAGCTCTATCTGGAAGGCTTATTACTGAAGGTGCCAGGTGCAAAGGACAGACTTTGCCTGGAGCTCAATTAAGACCCTCCAGTCCTTGGACTGTTGCTCGTGTGGGCCACAACAGAGCCAAGAACGCCCAGTAGCTCAGACTTTGTTCCAGCCCCTCAGATCAGCCCCAGGTAGAGGTTGGCACACATGG
The DNA here is from genome assembly GCA_028658325.1 of Potorous gilbertii. NCBI lineage: Eukaryota > Metazoa > Chordata > Mammalia > Diprotodontia > Potoroidae > Potorous > Potorous gilbertii. The sequence goes on from CM053772.1 coordinate 3,724,118, forward strand.
AATGAGTTCTACTCACAGGTAGACCAGCAGCACAGCTGCCATGACCATGACAAAGCGGCTGAAGGAAGAGTAGAAGTACACGATACTGAGGAGGACGGCGGCTCTAGAGAGCGTGTATAGCCAGTCCAGCCAGTCTCGATTCAAGTCCTCTTCATTGAGTACAGGGCCTCCCTGGGCATTCATCTGCACATTTGCATTCTGGGCCCCAGCATCCGGACCAGGCGGAGGTTCATGGGCATGGACGTGGGCCAGGTTGGGAGCCTGGGTGGCAGCAGCAGCTCGGGCTGGGTCAGTATTGGATGTGGCCTGGGCCGACACAGCAGCCTGACTGAAATAATCAAAAGAAAGATAATTAAAAAGCAAAGTCCTAGCATTTTGCGTGATCTTTCTTGGCCTGAGGGGGCTACAAGCATTTCACAAGGAAACAACCTGTAAAGAACAATAATTACCATGAATTGTAACCGTAAGCGTAAAGTAACAGTAAGAAACGAATACAGTTTCGTCCCTCAGCCTCAGACTGCCTGGGCAACAGCAGCAAGTGCAAGAAACTCAATGACATTCCCTATTATTAAGTCACTCTCTTTTACGCAGCGTGGCGCAAGGCACTGATGGAGATTGACAATGGGGAAAAGCATAGTTCTTGCTTTTACTGAACTTCTACTATAAGACTGGGAACCATTCCCTAAATGTAGAGAACAGGGAAAAAGTGCTCTGTGAGGTCCAAGAGGAGGGTGAGGGCTTGGGGGCTATGAGCAAAGGCTTCCCAGAAAAAAAAGGACAACTGGGTTTTCAGGAGAGGCTTCCAGGCACAAGAAAAGGAAGGGAAATATTCTAGAGACAGGAAAGGGCAAGAGAAAGCAGGAAGCATGGGACACTCGCTCCCAGATGATACAGGACCTCAAATGCCAGGATCAGGAGTTTGAAGTCTACCTCCAAGGCAAAAGAGGCCTTGGCCTAAAGGGCCCAAGGTCTCCTGGTACATCCTGGGTCATCTCCAGTCACCCTGATAAATATCTGGTCACAGGATTCAGACGGCTCTGGAGGAGAAGTGAGGCTGGGGACCTGCACAGCCCACCCTCACTCAAAGTCAAGTGCAAGTCATCATTATTTCTCTGATGGCAAGTTGTCTCCCCTCCCTTTCCTTCTCCTATCCAAAGGAAGGTAAATTTGGATGGCTAGAAGATGCCCAATTGGGGTTTACTGGCTAGATCCTCCCCCACCCCTCTTCTCTCTTTTCCCTTCCTCTCCTTTCCCAAAATCTTAAACCTACTGCACTCGGAAGCCCATAGATTATACCACACTAGACTCCTCCACTTAAGGGCTGTTTTATGGACCCTCCTGGCTTAAGGGTGATTATCAATAGTTACTATTGCTAGTTTTCTTTGCCTCCTTAAAGGGGGCCATCTCCTGACTACTTCTTAAATGGGCCTATTCACTGAATGGGTGTTACCTCACCTTAAGTGAGTTACCGAAGAGGCCTCGGCCTAAAGGGGCCAAGGTCTCCCAGTGCATCCTGGGTCATCTTCAGTCAGCCTGATGACACAGTCTTTGGCAACGAAGGCCAAACGCAACAACAACAATGACCTTCCTTGAGAATACTAGAGGATTCCAGGGAGAGGAAGGACCTGAGCAGGGCTGTTTTCAAGAATAACTGGTGTTATGGCAAAGCAACATGCTCTAAAGGATAAATGAGGCACCCAAGATGGGGAAGTTGGATAAAAGGAGACCAAGAGCAGAGGAGAATTAGAGCTGACATGTCCCTGAGCACCCCAAGGAAAGAGAGAGCACCCTCAGATTGGGCAACTAAGAGATCACATCTACAAAACACATAAAATATCTAGCCCAGCGACTCTGGTGCGAGGGTGGACACAATCACTAAATGCTCCTCAGAGAAATGAAGAATGTAAAAGGAAGAACATTCAATGCCATCTAGTACAAGCGACAACACTACCAAAATCAACGTCCACATTTAATGTTTTATCAAACTAGCCAGCAGACACTTGACAAGCTAGACAAAATAATGGGAAGATCCATTTAAAGAAATGAAAGACTGAGAATATCAAGGCAAATGTTGGGGTAGGAATGAAGGGTAGAACTTCCAGACCTCAGACTAAGCTATAAATCACCAAAATTTGGTATTAGTGTAAAAGTAGAAAAGTAGGTCAATAGAAAAAAATTAAAACATAAAAGAATCAAAAATAACTGACCCCAATAACCCTGTTTGAGGGCCCTGAAAACAAAATAACTGCAGGGAAGAGGGAAAAGCCAGCAGGCAGAAACTCCCATGTATCTGCAGTGACCTCATTTATTAAAAGTCACCTAATAAATGATAAAAATAAGCAGATCATACACCCCTCACAGTTATGGGTACTAAGTGAACTCTTAACCACATACGTGACAGATGATCTCAAAAGATAGAATAATTCATTCTGATTACAATAAAAGCACAAAGCTTTTGCAGGAACAGAACTAAAGCAACTAGAGTAAGAAGGAAAATAAAGAGAGAAAAAAAAGAAAAAATAAACCTCAAATCAAATTCTCTGATAAGAGTTTGACCTGAAAGATTTAAGACCAAAAGTTCAATAAGGAACTGGTCAAAGGATGAGAGCAGATAGTTCTCCAAAGAGCTGTAAATAATTAACAACCGTATAAAAAGAGGCTCCAACAATAAAACTGAAATTTTAATAACCAAGCTCCACCTCAGAGTGTCTGTGCTGAGGTGAGCAGCTACAGGAGGGAAGCGTGGTGCACGTAAGGTTTCTGCAACATGTTGGTTGCAAATCAACTTCTACTTTAAAAATGTTTAAAAATTCTTTATAACAGATGGCTGTCTGGGAATGAGGGGCAGGAGGGATACAGTGGAAAACAGAAGTACCTTAGGGCCAAGAGTGGTACCACCAGACTGCACTGGGGGAAGACTCATGCACGTGGATGTATGCAGGGGATACTCTGTAAACACTGCATACTCAATACTACACCAGTGTAAATGGAAGGTAATCTCAACAGGAAAGACACTGGTAGTATAGGAGGGAAGAGGAAAGGCCCAAAGGTAGGTTTGAGCTGAATCTTGCAAGAAGCCAGGACAGCTAAGAGGCAGAGGGGATGGAGCCAAGTCTCCCTGGTCTGAGGCTAGGACATGGACATGGACTATGACCTGGAAACACTCTTGGGCATCCTTCAGGATCATGTTGGCTCAGACCCAATGGGTCACAGGAGCCCAGAAGCTCCTGTCAGTCCTCTTAGCGAGTGAGGCCCAGTCTTCCCTGAAACTGAAGGGTGGAAACTTCTCTTCCCAGAATCTCCATGTGAGGAGGGAACCGAGGCCATGTCTTCATTTCTCTTCCTTGTTAGACTGTAAGCTCCTTATATGCACACAGCAGGACCTTGTAAAGGATTACTGACTGTTACTAGGTAGGAAACAGTATGGAGGAGAGGAAAGAGTCAGGGAGGAAGAGCTTGGGGGACCTTTCCAATGGAGGATGAGAACATAACAGGACTTTAGCACGTGTCCTAAGGTGACAGATCTACACTACCCCTGGTGAGAGGAATCTCTGCCAATCCAGAGTCAGGCCTGGGTTCAGGAAGATCTGGGCCCCAGACCCACCTCTGGCTTTGTCACCTTCAGGAAATCCCTTAACCTGTCAGTGCCTCAAACCGCCAACCATCACAGGACTAAACACCAGAAACCATGTGGACAACACAAGGGACAAAAAAAAAACCCAAGTGTCCCATACTCAAGACTCTTTACCTCCTACTAAAACAAGAGGGGGAGGGGAAGAGGTACACAGCCCCTCCTTCACCATCTCCCACAAACAATCTTCTGAAGGCTAGTCTATCCCAGGTTCAAGGGGTTCCCTCAGTGGACAGAACATGGGGCTTGGTTGGAATAAGGAAGACTCATCTTCATGAGTTTAAATCTGACCTCAGATACTTCCTAGCAAGTCACTCTCTGCCTCAGTTTCCTTAACTGTAAAATGATTTGGAGAAGGAAAAGGCCAACCCCTCCAGTACCTTTGCCAAGAAAAGCCTAAAATGGGGCCATGCAGAGTCAGACACAATTGAAACAACAAAAGGGTTCCTTGAGCTACCTGCCCTGAAGTCTATGTCCAGGGCACTGGTTGACAGGATTCTTCCACATTTTACGCCATCAGTCTACAAATAGCCACTGGGTTTCCTGGAGAGTAAAGACCTTTCCTCCAACTGTCATGGGTTTACACCTCCTCCAAGCTCTCCATACATCCCTCTTAGCAGCAACTAGGACAGGCCAGCCTTGGACTTCACACTGCAAAGGAGGAATCTGACGAGGGCTTGTTACAGATGGGGGCAGCACTCATTTATGAAAGGGAAATCACTGAGCCACACCCAGGTCACAGTATTGGACCAGAGCCAATGACTATCATCAAGAGGACTGACATTAAGTTTGTGAATGGGCAAGACAAAAAATACTACCAAATAGAATGTCCAACTATTCATTTGCATAGAACCTTAAAGCAATGACAACTGATAATTATCAAGTGAAAAATAACTTACTACTGCATGTAATACTGACGGGCATACATCTGCTGCCACCAGAGTATCTGGAGGGGGCTGAACGCAGGGTAGACAGGGAATCCAACTGGAAGAGCTTGCCCAGGAAACTGATCCCCAACGTTTCTAAATATAGAAAACGGGAGAAGAACAAATCTCAGGGTTTTTCAAGAACGTGTAAGCTATTATCTTAAAATTCTTCTTAAATACTTTTACTGAACATCTCAAAACGCAGCTATTTAGTTCCATCACATTTGAGATATGATGGTACAATACAATACAAAAAGTTCCTAGGTCTGAGTGACACCGTCATTTGAACCCAACAATTTTAAGGGAAACAAAGGAAAATTCGTTTCTTAACCACATAGTGGGTAAGCCCAAGTACATGACCCCAAGCACCGTCATGGCAGTACAGAAGGTGAGGAAGGGCTCTTTCCTCTTCAGCCACTTTCGGTAATTGCCAGAACTCCATTTAAAATCTGGAATGAAACTCACCTGCTTTTCAATGCTTTTACGGGTATCTTTTGTGCAGACAGCAGCCACATTTCCAAACCATCTCTCTCCCCCACCACCCTGCTCAGTAGGCCATCCCTTATTACAAAGGCTTAAGCAGACCCAATAAGTCATTTGTGCCTAAATTCCCTATCCACACCCACCCCCCACTTTGGCAAAGGGGGCAGAGGGAGGCCCTGGGAACAGCCTCAGGCACTCCAGGTACACAGCACACAGTTTTCTTTTTTGAAAAATAAAGTTATTGATCACTTTTGTCTGCACATGGCCTCTACTTGCCAATATATTCCCCTTCCACTTCCCCCAAGAATCTGCTTATGACAAAAATAAAAAGGCAAAAAATCCATCCCAACAAAACTGACACCAAATAAATTGGACTCTGTGAGCAGAGACTCCGCCCTCTACCAGAGGGCAAAGGCAACTGCTTCTTCTGGGCCCATGGTGGCCCTCTGCTGCAGACACTGAGCACTCACACCCTGGGCTCTGGGTGTCATCACACTGGCTGGAATTCATTATGTGTACAGACCACAGTCGGTTCCCATTCCTTTGCTGTGTGCCTGAGTCTTTCTATCTCTAAGGGGCCTTTCTTGATGCCTTCTTCCTAGCAAGGGGAGCTCCAGGTCAAAGGGCACACACATTTGGATGAGATGATTTATCACTATATGTAACATATTTGATAGCCAGCCAGTAGCCATTGGCTACTGAAAACCATAGCACAGGGCTTCATAAATGTTGTGATGGTGAACTGAAGACAGATCAACGTTTACATCAACAAGAACTACGATGATTTATGGATTCCCCAATCCTCTGAATCTAAACATATGCTTTGATTACTGCTCTATATTAAAGTACTGACTGAGTGTGGCTCCCCTCTGAGAGGGAGGAGGAGAGGGAGGGGGAGGTGAGAGGAGTGGGAAGGAAAGAAGGGGGAGGGAATGGGAGGGGAGGAAGGGAGGAAAAGAAAAGAGGGGGAGAGGGAAAGGAAAGACCTAGAAAAGGCGGAAGGGGGAGCTCTAGATGCAGGGAATACCGAACAACTTCCACCTTTTGGCACCACTGTTGGTCACACAGTAAGGCAAAAATGATGCCAAATTTCTTCTCTATCCTCCCACCTGTCCTCACTGGAGGAGGTCTGAAGTTGATCCATATGCATGTGCTGACCGCCCCCACCCCAGGCCTCTTCTCTTCTTTATCTTACTCCACGGTTAACAATGGCAACTTTAGTCATCAAATCCATGGCAGAGAGTTGAGGCCAGAAAGAAGGTGACAAAACATGGTAAGACTGAAATGGGGTCTGGTGGGGTGGCACACTGATGAATTGTTGATGGAGCTGTGAATCAGTAAAAACAACTCAAACGATCTGGAATGACGTGACTAAGAGACTAAAAACTGTCCATCCTGGCAGCTCTTTTTGTGATCACAGTCAATCAACAAGCACTTATTAAATACCTCCTGTGTACGAGGCCCAGTGTAAAATGTCAGGGACACAAAGAAAGGCAAAGAACACATCACCATTCTCCTGAAGCCCGAGGTCTAATGGAGAAGCACTGGACACAAGCATACATGGTGTCCAAGCCAGAAATACACCCACCAGAAGGAGGAGAAGCAGGAAAGGCTTCTCGTCGAAGCTAAGACCTAGAAACACAGGAGGGTGATGGCACAAAAGACAGGGAATCTGACTGGGCAGTGAGAAAAGCCAGAGTCAAGTCAGGAGCACCAGGAAAACAAAACAACGGATACGATGACAGTGACCAGCGTCATTGGAGGAGCGCAGCCCAGAACCACCCCAGGTGCTGCACAAACACACAGACCACAGACGCGGCTCCAAAGATGGGAAAGGAGAACTCGGGCCGCCTCCTCTTCCTCCTCAGCACTGATGGGAGGGCCCCTACAATTTCTGCACATATTTTCTCAATGCATTATTCAGTATTATCCATTATTTTGTCTTTTTCTTTACTGTTACATGAGATGGCTCTCTGGGAGGAGAAGGGACAAATACTGGGGGAAATTCTGGTGATGTAAAAACTCCCAAAGATAGCAATAAAAACATTTAAAAAGGCTATACATGTACAAAATTATTTACAGCATATGTGGTGATGGAGAACTGGAAACGGAAGGGATGCCCATTAACTGGGGAATGACTGAACAAGTAGTGGTATATGAATGTAAAGGAATACTGTTGTGCCATAAGAAATGACGAACAGGCAGATTTCAGAAAAACCCGGACTTATATGAACTGACGCTGAGTGAAGTGAGCAGAACCAGGAGAACACTGTACACAGTAACAGCCACAGTGTTCGAGGGCTGACTTTGACAGACTTCTCAGCCATGCAAGGACCAAAATGCCATCCAGAGAAAGAACTAGAGTCTGAATGCAGAGCAAAGCAGTCTTTTCTTTTCTGTTTTGTTTTTCTCTCACGGTTTTTCCCATTTGTTATAATTCTTCTATGCAGCATGACTAATGTGAAATGTGTTTAATTTGAATGCATGTGTAGAACTCATGTAATATTGCATGCTGTCATGGGGAGGGAGAGGGAGAAAATTTGGACGATATGGAGGTAAATGTTGAAAACTAAAAATAAATTAATACAAAACAAAAACAATGACAAAAAGTTCAAGCCAAGTCATGGACAATTTAAGGCTTGGTGTAAGCCTGCTGGTTAGCACTGGCTTCATGCCTCGCCATGACTGCAAACAGGGGCCATCCCTAAGGCCTGAGGTGCAAGGCTGCCGACAGTAACCTGGTGGAATAGGAATGTCCTTCTCAATAGCAGTTTCAATCAAGTGCTAGCCATTAGAAACAACTCAGTTCTCAGTGTGTTTCCCAGGGATGGCTCTGTTGTAAGGCACTTAAATTAGCACAAACAACACACAGCTGCTTCCGAGAGCTACAAAGAGGCCTGAATGTGATAACTGTCAAAGGCTTAGCACAGTGCCTGGCACACAGTAGGCACTCTATAAATGTGCACTTATTATGATCCTTAGGGAGCTTTCTCCCTCTTTGGTTTAAAGTCTAAGAATCTAGGGAAAAGGCTCTCTACCAGTCTTCGTATTTCATCTCTGACCAGGAACCTGTCCATCCTGGTTTGAAGCGAGGGCCCAAAAGTAAATAAGTAGAAAAAAAAGCATTTATTAGGCACTTAAAATGTGCAAAGAAAGGACCAGGATACAAATGTGAAAGGGCATCTACTCTTCAGAGCTCCCTTTCTACTCCCAGACTTCAGGGTGCAGAAGCAAAACAGAGGGTTTTTTCATGTCATTCTGCTAATCTGCCTCCACTTCTGAGGTTCCACTGTTTGACTGTGGCCCAGAACATCTTCAGTAACTAGGACTCCAGACGGCATCTTTCAAGGATGATGGCCAACAGAGGACCAGTGGTCAGGGTATGAGGCAACTTCCTGAAGCGACTTGGGCTCCACACCCCTAGGCAATGGCTACTTGGTAGGTGATGCTGACAATGACAAAGACTGGCCCCTTCTCCAGGCTCTGAAGCATGGGCTAGAAGCAGGGAATGGTCATTAAGGCACCATTAGGGGTCAGGGTTCTGGACATTCTCCATGAGTGTGGCAGGAGAGCTGGTAGTTGAGGTGATGGAGGTGGTCTCACTCCTCTGACACATTCTACCTCTGGTCTCTTGCTCAGGGATCCTTGCGGCCTGCCAGGGACAGTTGGCTCAATCTCCCTCTCCACAGGGCCTGCTTTCCAGGATGAGGGTAAATTATATTCTTGTATTATTTTCTAAGCAGCTACTAACTTCCCAAATGTGCGTCTGCCTTCAATGGAGAAAGGAGATGAAGCCGCTAGATGGCCACCTAACAGGTTACATTTTTGGCAGCACTCTTACAATGCTTCCTAGGTTCCTTCTGGAAGGAAAATGTATGCCCATCAATTAGATACATGCCTCAAGAAGGCAGCAGACTGATCCAAGTGAAGCCAGTGTTCTTCCAACAAATGGTCAAAGGAGGTAATTTCCAAGCTATCTAAATTAGATGCAAAGAAACCCAAAACCCTTCAATCATCAATAATTAGAGAAATGCAAATTAAAATTCTCAAGGTGCTGCCTCATACCCATCAAATTGGCTAATATGACAAGTGCTGGAGGGGCTGTGGGAAAACAGGCACACTCAGGCACAGCTGATTCAGACATTCTTGGAGAGCAATCTGCCTGAAGTCAGAAACCTAGGCACACATCCACCACACACGTTGCAGCTGTAAACTAAGGGGGGGAGGGGCATTAATTTGGGAGTGACTGACACAGTATTGTGCCACACGAAATGATAACGGGGGTTGTTTCCAGATTAGGCTTGTATATAGGGTTAGAATCGATCACAGTGACGTGAACAGAACCAGGAGAATAACTGATACAATAGCAATGTGCTGACAAAACTTGAAAAGACTTCAGAATACTCATCTATGCAGTAACCAATCAGGAAGCCAAAGGACTGAGGAAGCGGAGAACCTATCCCCTAACAGAAAAGTGATGGACTCCAGATACAAAAGGAGAGGGAACTTCTGGATGTGGCCAATGAAGGAATTCATTTTGTTTAACTCTCTTTCTCTCTCATGGGAGAAGTTCCCTCTGCTTTTTGAGGTGGGAGAATGGGGTGAGAAAGAAAATAAATTCTTGTTAATTGGGTAAAAAACACCTGAAAAGGAAAAAAAACAGACCCTAAGAAGAGCTAGTTCTTGCATCCTCAGAGGCTCAGCTCTCTCCAGCAGCTCCTATACACTTACCCGCCTGTGTGGTGGCCACCAAACAGTAAGTCATCTCCTTCTCAGAACAGGCCTAAAAGGCGTTTCTCTGCTCCTATGCCATCTGGCTTGAATGCCTGTGGGCACTTTTCTCCTTCCCCCTTCAGAAGTCTTTACCATCTCCTACCAGATGCTCTCCAACCATGCAAAGAACTCATCCTTCGCAGGTCTGTGCTCCACACATCTAACTCCAGGAGTCAGACATCTCAACCAAGTGGTCCCTTCTCATACCTGCCCTTCCCTTCTGAAAGGCCAACAACCATGACAACAGTATCATTCACATCTGTGAACATCAGTTGGCTCTGAGAAGGCAGGAGACCTCTGTCCTTTTCTTGCAGTCCACCCATAGTTGCCTTGGTGACCATGCCCAAGGAGGTGCCAACCTTCATTAGTTTCCTCCTCTCTTGGTGGCTCCCTTGGCCCCATGGCAGACACTTCATTCTCTGCAGTCTCACAAGAGAGATGAGAGAGAGTGTAGATTCGACTTTCCTTCCTTCCATGGGCACATCCACTGGCCTGCCAAGTTCCTGACTCAGGGCACAAGTCCCTCAGCTCTTAGATACATTTTCTTCTTCAAATTTTGATTGTCTGTGGCTGTTTCTCCTGCTGCATTTACTTCAAAGAGGAATAACCAACCCAAGAGAAACCCAAGAAATGATCACTCTGTTCGCAGAATCCTGGTCCACACACATTCCCTAACTACTGCCCCCTGAACTGGCAGCTTGAGAAACGGCCCTGGCCTAGGTCCTCTTGGGTACAGGAAGCTACAATGGACTTCTTGGGAAACTTTCCCCACAGGTGCTCTCCCCAGGACACCAACGCTGGACAGGATGAGTGGCTGACATGTTTCCTGTCATCCATTTGTCCTGGGGGTTTTACCAGGTTTGACAAGTAAACCCTAAATCATTCTCCAAGTATAACAATTTAAGTGCTTGGATCACTGAAAATAAAACCACAAATAAATAAGCATAAAGGGTCACACTCACGTCAGGGGCTCGGTCCTTGCCTTCCCAAGTGGGTGTGTACATGTGTGTGTGCGTAAAGGGTCACACCCACGTCAGGGGCTCTCTGCCCTCGCCTTCCCAAGTGGGTATGTACATGTGTGTGGACGTGCACACACGTGTGCAGTAACAACATTCAACATGGGAGGCTGCAAGGCACGTGCATGAAGAGCTGGTCTTGATGTCACCATGCCCTGGATTCAGGTCCTGCTTATGACAAGTCCAGGTTCTCAAGCCACCATAACTAAGTTGGTGAAGGGATGTGGTTCTGCCTTGGCAGATGGCATTTCCTCACTTGGGAGTTCCCTGCAAAGCACACCTTCACTTAAGGATCAAATGAGATAGCCGTAAAGTACTTAGTATAGTGCCTACTTCCTTCCTTCAAGATTTCAAAGTGCTTTAAAAATATTATCTCATTTCACCCTCACAAAAAGGAGTCCAACACGAGGGAGGAGGCTAGCTCAGGTGCTTACTAACTAGGTGACCCTGAGGCCACACTTGAACTCAGGACTACCTGACTCCAGCCCAGCTTTGGACACTGTGGCTGCCCCTGGCCATCTTAAATGCCAGGCCCTGGATATACAAGGACAAAACCTCCCCAATTCCTGGCCTGAGGGTAAGGTGTGGCTGACCATCTCAATCATCTCTCCCATCTCCCCCAGGAGCCCAAAATGCTGTTCAAAAATGTTCAGAGGCCCAACCACTTACCCTTGCACAACATACGGGAACTGAAGGCTTTGCTCGGGATTGGCTGGTGCTTGTGGTGAGTTCCGGTACCTCAGTCCTTCAGAGCCAGAACTGGCTGTGGGAGTCAAGGACTCTTGACTTGAAGACGGAGTTGATGATCCCGAATTATCTGAACTCTTAAAATACAATTTGGATGTTTTTCAAGTTAAGTTTGTTTCATAGCAATCCTAGGGATTATGTCTGTACCTTACCAGTACAAGTGATCCTGTCATATTCCAACAGCTCCATCACAGTGCTAAACACACCCAAACAAGGTCTTCATCATGGATGCAGGAGCTGGTGAAGGAGGAAGGCTCCCTCTATCAAAGGCTTTCACTCAGTTCAAGAACTGTAACCAACTCAATAAGGTCTGTCCATGGGGCCACGAATTGAAGAGAGGCAGGGGATGCTGACTACCTGACCAACCACAGAACGTCTGTCTGGGGGGTCCCCCTGCACATCTGCACCCAGCAGTTGATAACTGGGACTTTCACTCTTTGTTACACTCAGGGAGAAGACACAGCACAGGACAAACAACATGTTTGAGAGGGCAGGCTCTAGGTATGATGGCAGGGGTGGGGAGAGCCCTGCTTCCGAGTGTCTGTGGCACTTTCCCATGATAGGTCTTTCCTCACGGCATGAAGGCCCTCCCTGCAAATGGTCAAGTTCCTGCTGTCTGCATTCCTGCTGTGTCCCACAATGTGTCTCAGTTCACCTACATCTTTCCCCATGTCTCTGAACTCATCCTTAAAGCATGGGGATGATCCATGACATTCACAGACCCCATCTCATTTAGCCAGTCCCCAGTGGATGGGCATCTACTGAAAACCAAACGGATGCTTGGGGCCTGGGGAAAGTGTGAATGTCATGGCCAAGCCAGGCCTTGGATGCCACCTGGCCTGTGTGGCGGGAGCTTGGCATTCAGCACTTACAGAGTTAATGGGTGAGAGGCACAGGAGCTGAGTGGAGAAAGGAACAGGCACAGTCAGGGCAGCTCCTCCCGCCCTTGACTGTAGCAGCACTGAGAGGACCACTTTATCCATTTGTGTACAATGGTGGAGGCAGTAGCCTCTGTGAAGGCCCAGCCCTGGTCCTTTCCAGTTTTGACAAGGGCTGTCTTTACTCTTCAAAGACAGGAGGAGGGGGTTAGGGTTCCTCTGTTTGAGGAAGAAAGCTCCATGACAAGAAATAAGCTCCAAGTCACTCAAAACTGTTCTGGCGTGCAACCCCACAACAAGGTGAAAACACCACCATGCTCAGACTCCAAAAGAGATGATGGTCTTTGACAAGGTATAAGGTTAATGGTGGGAAGAGTTAAAGATCTTCCCCACCCATTAATAGACCTCAGACACCTGTTAATTTCTAATGAGGCCCTCCAGCCCGGGAAAAGAGTATATATACTGTCAGGGGAGGTTTTGTCTGGGGTTTATTTTTTGGAAGAAGGTTCTGTGCCAGAGAAGATTCCGGGCAGCTACTTTACGAAGTCCCCCCAACCCCACCCCTCTGAAAACCCAGAATTTGGTGCTTCTCTTTCTGGTAAAGATGTATGTATTGTCTATGATCAGACAGTTGGAAGCCATCTGTTGGTCTTTCTGTTTGTATTTTCTCTGAAGTTCAGGGTGCTGACTTTCCCCCCTGAACTAAGTGAATGATCTATATGCTTGATTAGTAGATTGCTGACCCCTCAAAAGTTGCCTTTCCTTTCAGAAAAGCAGATCAAAGAACCTGTGCAGTAGGCCCTCCTGTGTGTGTCAGGATCCTTGCTGATACACAAGGTGTCAAGATTCATTCCACCAACTAAAAGTCATCCTGAGCTGGGAAATCTTTTCAAAGGACTTGAGATCATAAAGCCTGCTTAGCTCAGCAGGGTCTCAATGAACGGGAGAAGATCTTCCATGAGGACATCAGAGATAGCGAAGTTCTCCAAAGGGGCAGGAAGTGGACTGGTCACACATCAGGCCTGTCCTGATCACCAAGGTCTGCAGCATCAGGGAGCGGTCCAGCACAAGGGTCGGCTCCCTGACTCCCTGGGTAACCTGAGCCAAGCCATTTTCCTTCCTTAGGCCTCAGTCTCCTAATCTATCAGATGGCCTACACAGTACCTCACAGTTCCAGGGTCCACAGAGACGATTAGCTCTTGGAATACACCATTTTTGGGTCTCTCAGGACTAGGGCTTGGAGGCAGGGAAAGAAAAAGGAGGTGACCTGATTCATTAAGGAAGACAGTCACCAACCAAGAAGGAGAAAAAAAGAAGCAGGGGAAGAAGGAAAGGGCCAGCAGCCTCTTCAGCATCTTTCTGCATGAGGCCAGGGCAGCAATTTGGGGAATCTTACCCTCTCCTACATCCCCCTCCTGCTAGGAGGACAATGGATGGGACACCGATGCCAGCAGGACTGCAAGGGCTCTGGCAACTTCAGCCCAGCTGAAGTCCTCACACCCCCGGGGGTGCCTGAGAGACTAATCTAACAACTTCACTTTCCAGAGCAGGAGCCCAGGAGTAAGGAATCAAGTCCAGGGCTCTCCTGCCCCAGCCCTGGCTGCACCCACCTGGCTCTAAGGATGGCAGGGAAAGGGCCTGGCTTACAAGGTACAAAAACAGCTTCAGATGGACATGCCCAGGAAAGCCAGAGTCAGTAAATCTGTGCTACATGGCCCTAAAGGTTTCAAAGGATACAAAGTCTGGCTAAGAGGAAAGACAAAGTGTGCCTGGGAGAGATGCCTCGGGAGAAGATGCCAGCCATGTGGGGTGGACCCCAAATGGTTCTCCACTGAGTTTACCCAGCAAGCCAGTAAGCCTCATCCTCCAGGAAGAGGTAGGGAAAGCAGACCTTCACAGGAGGTGAAGTGCCCAAGGAGGGCAGTGACTGATCCTGGCACTGGACAGTGGTGGACCTGAGGAGGATAGCATGCCAGGTGGGCACTCTGAAGCCAAGTGAGGCAGTTGTGGGCAGTCTCTCCCTGAATGTCTGTGCTGATGATGCCCTGTGTATGGGGTGGTGGGGATCCTGGGGAAAGGCTGGGCTTACAGCTGCGATGGCAGCTGCCTCTAGGCCTAGGTACAGAATTCACCCAAGGTCGGCCCCTCCTCAGCCCTTCAGCATTATCTTGAGTAAGCCTATGCCAGAGGCTGCAGGACCCTGATAAGCAACAGGCAAAGATTCAGACATGCTAATGGTACTCACTGAAATGAGAGAACAATTCCAAAAGACCCCTGATGGAAAATGCTGTCTATCCACCTTGAGAGAATGCAGATCGAAGCAGATTATTTGCTCTTTTTCTCCTTCTCATGGTTTTACTTTTGTTTTGATTCTTCTTTCACAATAATGGGTAAATATATTTAATATGATTATACATGTAAAACCTGTATCAGATTGCACCCCCGCTGTCTTGGGGAAGGGGGGAAAATTTAGAACTCAAAATCTTATAAAAGTGAATGTTGAAAATAAAAAAAAATAGAAACAACTATCAAGAAGGTGGTGAAAGCCTGGGAAAAAAAGTAAAATAAAATGAGCTAATTATCTGGAAGAGTAAATGGGAATGTCCCTTCACTGCGGCGGGAGGCAGGGACCAGATAGGCCTGTTTGGGCCCACAGTCTCCTCTGGGATGGATGGAAACAGCAGCCCAGGGCCACCAAGTGAAAAGCTCTTAGATAACAATACCCTACTTCTGTCGGGTTTTGTGACAACAATCCTACTCCAAAAATTTCTGTGTAAGCCTGGTTTTAGTCAAAGCAAACTCATTTGGTTTAGGAATTTCACTATACTCTCTGAATTCATCTAAAACACTTTTGTGCCACAAAACCAGCGACTTCAACAACCCTGGCCTAAATTCATTAGGATGCACAGTGATCCCTTCCTGGTAAACCCTGGCAGCGGAGGGTATCACAGCCAACACCTAGTACAGTTGGGTACAGACACTGCCCTTCTGAGAACAAGGCAGATTAACATTAAAAAGGAAATCCAGACCCTTGGATCCCCGCAAAAGCAGCATCTAATAAAGTGAAGTATTAAATAAGTGCCTGCAAATTAACCACCTGTCATGAACCCAGAGCACTCTCCCTAGGGCATTGAGAAAGTTAGGCTCCCCAGGGAATCCCCAGCTGAGGAAGTATCTACTGAGCTCCCCACACTGTGGTAGGTGCCAGGGACATGAATACAAAATAAAAGGGGCCCTGCCCTCACAGCACTGAAGCTCTCTTAGAGGAGAACAGCAGGTCCAAGGAATTTGGGGAGGGTGGGTGCTCCTGACCGACCAAGGAGTGAGGAAAGGATCTTTGCAGAATGTGCCCCCAAGTGGTGCTGGGAAGGGTTGCCCATGGTCCCACTCCATTTTCAGGTTTTGGGGTTGAAAACCAAGAGCCTTCTTTCCCACGCCCCACTCACACCACCCCCCAAACACTCACATAACTGCTGACGGAGGTCAAGGCTTCTTCACTGCCTCTCCGGCTGCAGGCCTGTGGGGAACTGGGAGGAGTTCGAGAAGCGCAGACTAGATGGATCATATGATATTCATCTTGCTGAAATGAAATAAAGCGGAGATGACCAAACAATCCTCAGAAGCCTGTTGTCCAAAAGGTCAGGTGAGAGCAGCCGAGTGAGTGAAGCAGCGCTTCCTGACCTTCTAGGCTCTCCCTTGGGCCTCCCAGTTCCCGCTCTTCTGAACCTGAAGAGATCTTAAATCCGGAGGCCCTACAGCATCTCAAAACAGACTGTGGCTTCCCAAGTACTGCTGCCAATCTGTGGTTTCACCATCAGAAACACCTCCAGTCCCCGAAAATCAAAGCTGACATCCTGTCACTTTGGAGAACATGCATATTCCAGTTATACAAGCAATGCATGTAAACTATAATGAGGAAAGAAGTGCAAATTATTTCCATTTAAATGACCTTCTCCAGGCTTTAGCTGGCAGCAGGTCACTTGGAGACAGAGGTTGCCATAAACCTTCACTAGAAAGCCCATGATATCTGGTATAAAACTATTATTTGAATATAGTACTCAAGAGTATTCAAAGGCCCCCGTATCTCTCTCCTCACTTGAACAGGGAAAAAAAAAATCTATAAACTGATCAGTTAGTAGAAGAGGGCAGGCAAATGCTTTCCCCTGGAATATGAATGAGGTGGAATCAGAGGCTGGGAGTCGCATCCCAAGCCTGCCTGAGTGGGATTCATCAATAACGTAAAGAGGAGGGGTGGAGAGAGCTGAACTAGAGGCCTTTAAGACCCCTTCCAGCTCTCAACCGTCTATGACCCTATGGACATTACAGTGCAGCTACTCAGACCTACAGAGCAAGCACTGAAAAAGGGACAAAGGGAGACCATATAAAAAAGGAGAAAAGAACAGATGAGAGGAAGAATAGGAGGGAAAGAAGAAGTGGAGAAATGGTGGGTGCAAACAGTCACCAAGAATGGCAGGGAGAAAAGAGCTGGAAGGACAGGGGGATCTGCTACTGGGCAGTGGGGTCAAGTACCAAAAGGCTGTGAGGTCTTACCAAGGCCCAAGCCTTGGAATTTAGCCATCTCATAGGACAGTGGCTATCTGGGATCCAACCTTATCCCAAGCCACAGAAACGCATTTCCAAATAGGCAGAGAAAGGACACTGGCCCTGGGAGCAGAGCACCTGGGGTCCAGGCCGTTTCTGATGCCCATGGATTCCCTGTGTGCCCGGAGGCAGCTCACTGAATTTGTGGGGGAGGGGAATGAACTAAGTGACTTTGGAGGTCCCTTTGAGGCATAGAGCTAGGATCCTCTTCCACAGGTGAGCTCTCAGGTTAGATCTCAGCTATCACCACAGCTGCGCCCTTGTCCTGGGAGTCAGGGATGGGCAGGGACAAGAGCACTGGCCTGGCACCCACCAGGAAGTACTCTTTCAGGCCAAAGCTCTCAGGAGACACACATAGGCCCTCCATGACCTTCATGATTGCCACAAATGAAGAATACTTGAGAGTATCAAACCATGAGTTCTGTATATAACAAAGTGTCCCCTCAAATCAGAGTCATATTTGGCTCCCCTACATATTAATCTGTATCTTAGCTCATCAACCTTGTTAAGGGTCAAGTTAAAAAGTCAGATTTGGGTAATGACAATGGGATTTGATTTCCATTTCTACCTATCCTCAGTACCACTGAGCTGTCTCAGTATCTCTCACTGGTCATATGGAGAAATTGGAGGAGGTAATTTGGGCGGACCAATCCAAATTCATTACCAGGAGAAAAACCATGTCTGTATCCCTTTTATGTTAAAAAGGTCACTGTTTTGCTTCCCCACACATATATGAATATGCATCTATGTAGTAATACCATTCCACACTTGGCTATGAAATGTACACCTTGTTGACTAGTTAGCAAACTAATCTGACAGCTTCTTATTAATGGCTTCAAGAATGCTCTTTCTCCTTCCTTGCCATATTATTTTAAAGAAATAATTTCAGATTCTTTGAAAATGAGAAACTAAAAGTTGTAAACCTACTCCCATTCAGAACATGGCCCCTTTCAAAAAGAAATGTATTAAACAAACTCATCAAACCATGCTGGAAGAAGACCTTACTTTTCTGACAATATCTTTCAGCTGCAGATGGTCAGGAAGCAGGCGGCCAGAATACACCAGTCTTTGATCCTTTGTAGACTACAAGATGGGACAAAGAGAAGAATTCAGCTCCCTCTGATCACACAACTTTCCAGCTGCAAATAATATCCCTCGTTAACAAATTGTTAAACAAATATCCCTTTCACAGTGTCAGAAAATCAGCAGATACAAGCAGGGCCTAACACCATTAACTGGCTCCACACACACAAATTAGAGAAAATACTGGGAGCAGCATTAGAACCACAGAAGTAAAACTGGGCAGGCCTGTCAGGGAGGAAGTGTACCAGCTGGATTCAAAACATTAAGTCACATAGGGTGTAGTTAAAACGTTTGAATAACTTATTGAAAAAGACCCCAGGCAAGGCAATGTTATATGGGACACACTTACACCATTTCATTACTTTGTCATTCCAAGCCCGATTTAATGAATATTACCGACAGCTAACAATACCAGTGACCAGAGTAGTGTGCATTTCCACAAAGCACCTACTGTGTACCAGGTCCTCTGCTAAGTGCTTTGTAAATATGATCTCATCTGCTCCCCACAGTCCCCCTGGGAAGCAGGTCCTATTACTTCAGCCCCATTTTTTAGGTTTGAGACTAAGGGACTTGCCCAGGGTCACCCGGCTAGTAAGTCTGAGGCTGGATCTGAATGCGTCCCCCTGACCTGCGGCCCAGAGCCTCCATCCAGGGTGCCACCTACCTGCCTCTCAAACACAGCCATCCAAGCCATACATGATGTCAACCATTTCAGTCTCACAGGTGCTGACTACAAACACATGGAAATCTGGCTTCTCACTGACACTAAAATAATGAATTTGACCATCATTATGAAAATGACCCTCCAATCCAAAAGTGGACAGAGTGGTGACTGATTTTCTAATGATGCAGAAAGTGGAAAGGTGTCTGAAGGTGCACTCCCTTGGAAAACCCGTAAATGTACATGCCCGAATTCTTTTCTCCATTTGTATCAGAAGCTAAGTCTCAGTGATCCCTGAAACACAGCTCAGATTGTTTTCATTCAACCTTTAGTTAACTACACAAATGAGATACTGGAAATGACATCCCCGAAGTCGATCTTTCACTAATCCCACTGCACAGACATGCTTAGTTTCATACAGTTTTGACACAAAAGGGGTTTATAAATTTGGACCAAGATGGAAAAAATGTCTGAGAACCAAATGGCAATGGTATTTTGGAGATAACAGGACCAAGTCCCTGGAAATGGGACCGCTTAAATGAGCAAACCCAAAGAATAACCATGAATGGAGATTGACCTCTTCTTGGGAGGGCTCTCTGCTTGCCCCTGGGTCATACAGAATAATAGGAGGCTGTGGAAGGGCTGACTAGAAGGGGGAGATGACAGAGAGTTAGGAGGGTTGTGGATAAGGACCCAACAGTGGGCTGCTGTAGGATGATGAAATCCAATCTGAAAAGTAAAGGATGGGGAAGCCTGGCCACAGGACAGACAGATCCTAGAAGCAAGGTCTAGAGGGCTTAGAAGAAACTTGTCAACAATGGAGCTCAGTAGTCAGTATCATGCTGGGTCACTCTAGACGGTGTCCAAGGACCCTTCTAATGCTTAGGTCCTATGACTGCTTGGTCTAACCTTGAAAACAAGGAACATTTTTTTCAACATCATGAGAGAGCGAGTGGCAGACTGGAGAAAGGGCCAGAAGGACCTGGGTTTGGGTTCTGCCTCTGAAAAAAGTGGTCCATACCGATGAGCCTGAGCAAGTCCTGGCACTAAGACTAGTAATCACAAACAACTTCTTATATGAAACTGGAGGAGAAGCATTCGTAGGAGGTCCTGGACCCCCTTGCAGTGTACACCCGTACCCAAAGAAATCATGGTGGCCTCCTCCGCAAAAAAGGTAATACCTATTGTGCACTAGGCCCTGGGAAAACAGAGACCAAGATGAAGCAATGCCTGCCTACAAGAAGCATGCTCTCTCAGGGAGTGCCATATAACATGCCAAAGAGAGAAGGTGAGTGTGGGAGAGAGCCCTGGGCCAGGCAAGGAGAAGCGGACAAGAGAGGCTTCATGGAGAGAAGTGCTCAAGCAGAATCTGGAAGGAAATGGGGGCTGAAGGGCATGAGTTCTAGGTGGAGGAAGCAGGGGATGGCCCCCAGTCTGAAGAGTTCACAATATTGAAGTCTGAGCAACCGCAGGAAAGCCAGAAGTTCAGGACCAAATGAGACCATGCAGGTCACGAGGACTAAAGTGGATGGGAACTCATCCCAAAACATCTTCCCTTCCGCAGGGTGAGGTTCTCAGAGGGTTTTCTGTTCCAATATCAGCTCAAGGAGTCCTTTGAGTCTTAGGCAGTTTTTGTGATGGGTGACATAAAAGCTAGATTGTTTAAGGAGTGCCTGTACAAAAATGAGAGACCTTTTACCCATACTTGAGGAAACACAGACATACCACACTTAGATTTTTTTTTTTTAATTTTCTCGGATTAAACTCTGGGAAGGGGGGGGGGGGTATGAACCAGAGAAAGTTGACCCTTTTACGGGTTAGGACCTACCGATCTGGTGTACAATGGCCCAGCGCTTGTGGGGGAGGCTAGTCAACAAAGGATCACCCTCTCTTGGTAAAGTGGAATTTGGAGGGATGTAGGCCTGGGCAGGGTACACAAGATTAACAGGTTGTTCCCAGATGGCCAAAATACCACCATTATACTGCATGAACAAAACATTATTCCCAAGTTATCTGGCTTGCCTGTACTTGGCAGATGCTCAAAAGAGATCACAGATAACAAAACACAGGCAGCAGATCAACATCTCTCCAGGAGACAGGAATAACTCCTTAAGAGTCAACATTTTCACTGAAATGCTGACCTGCAAGTTTTTTGGGGGGAAGTGTATATTTAATTTTTTACAATTCCATTAATGAAAAAAAAAATTTCTGAACCTAAAGTGTCCAAACTTGGGCTCCCATTTTAGTTTACTGCTACTAACCTACTAAGTCATCAAGCAAAGCAGCAGCAGCATCCTAACCTGCACTTTCCCTAAGATCTTGAGTTCAAGAGCATTCTGCCAGTCTCAAGATCTCAGATGGAAAGGGCCTGAAGCATCCTTGTCGATTCTCAGTGCCAGCCAGCCTCTGGCAGCCCTCTCCAATGAGGACAGCCCTCCTCAGGGCCACATTTTCCCAACATTCAGCTCCAACTTGTCCCTTTTCCACATCCACCCTGTGCAGCCTGTTCTTGTCTCTGGGACTGAAACAGAAGGGGTGTGAAATGGTTCCAAGAGGAGAGAGCTGTCATGTCCTTCTGGCTCAGTATCGACAGCTTCTTCAGCTCATGGCGGCTGAGGCTCTGTCCACCTCTCAACCTTTCTGGCTTATCAACGTCCTCCCAGAAACAACTCTCCTGAAGTGGGCAGAGAGCAGAGGGCGTTTGGCTACCTGGGCCTCTTTCAATGCAGTCTGAGGTCCCAGGCCAAACTCAATGGTAGACTCATGCCAAGATAGGAGGCCGCTACAGCCACAGATTTCTTCCTGGCAAACTGCTAAAAATGCCACCCCTCATCTTGAGTTTGCCAAACAGATTCCCTGCTAGCCCCGGATTTCTGAGTCCACCTGTGGAGGGGAAAAGCAATGTCTAGTCATCTTTATGCATACTTCCTCCCTAGCCCAGGTGCTCCTCTGCCCTCTGTAGACCCCCAACTCAACACGTGCTAGCAAACTGCCCCCCATCCTCCTAGCTCTCCTCATGGAAGCTCCATTCCTGGAGGCCGGCTCCTCTGCCAGTGATGCTTGCCCCCACACCACAGTCAAGGTCTTGCTCATCCTTCCCTTCTATCTCTCCACTGTCCCTTTGCCACCATCATGCAGCAACCTCTGCTCTCCTCATGCAAAGCCCCCTCAGTACTCTGCTCGCTATTTTAGCCAAAGGCAAACACTGGTAAGCACCTACTATGAGCCAGGCCCTGTGGTCTCTGGTGTAAGGCACACTTCCTAGGAGGATGCTGAAGGTGGGAGCAGAGTCAGCAGGTGAGCAATGCTCTGGGAGGCCCTACCTGTCTGCCCTCCAATCCAAGGGGCTAAGTGAGCCTAATGAGGATTAGTGTGACCATTAAATGAGGGGAGACCTGCAGAGCACCTGGCACACCTGTCAGCGCGCTCCTAAATGCCAGCTCTGATTCTTCTCCACTGAGGGCAGCCAGGCTTCCTATCTCTGCCTCCGAGCACCCTATGCCTTTCCCCGCTTCCTTCACATGCTTGCCATCTTCTTGCCACAGCCAACTCAGATACTTGCCAGTTGTGGGCCCTAAACCTGCCTCATTTTCCTCATCTGTAAAATAGGATTGTTGTGAGGCTATTTCTAAGCATTTTGTGAATCTTCAAGTGTTCAGTGCTCTTCGTTAAACCCTCAGCTTGTGCCCTTGATCTCATCTCCCCTGCCTCCCCCCTTTCCTTGTCCACTTCAGTCTCTTTGCCCACTGGCTCCTTCCAACCCACCTACACACATGCCCCAGGTCTCCACTATCCTTTTAAACAAACATCCAACTTTCCTGGCCTGGCAGTCTCACTGTCCTGAAGCTGGGTCTCCTGATCAGTCTCATCACTAGCCTGGACCTGCTCTTGTCACAGCTGTCAAGGCCTCTCTTTATGGACATGAGCCAGCTTGGCTCAGCCCTGACCCTGTGGCAAGCCCGGAGCCCATGGCAAGCCCAGAGCCCATCGGGTCTCCACCAGCACAGCTCCTATGACACAGCTCTCTTCACTTTCTCTTGTGTTTGATTACACCTGGTCAGGCCCCTTTTTCTGAACATCAGTATCCCCCACCCCCACCCCACTCCCACTTTGGGTCTTGGAGTGAAAGGCCTCCTGGTTCAGTGGAATGCTGAACCTGGAGTCAGGAGGACCCAGGTTCAGATCCTGCCCCTGACACTAGGAGCTGCAAGGCCTTTGGCCCACTACTTCACTTTCATCCACTGCAGTCCTCTCTTCTCTAGCTCCTATTTTATAAAGCTGCTGGGAGCTCCAAAGAGGATCACGGTAAGCAGAGGTATCCCAGTATACCAGAACTTGATTAATACATTACTGGGAAATGATGAACAGGATTAAGTGAAAAGACACTAGAACACAGATAATGCTGAAATGGCAAAGTGGATTGAGTGCCAGGCCTGGAGTTAGTAAGACCTTAGTTCAAATCCAGCCTCAGACACTTCCTAGTTGTGTGAACCCTTGGCAAGTCACTTTACCCTGTCTGCCTCAGTTTTATCATATGTAGATAAGCTGGAGAACCAAATGGCAAACCTCTCCAATATCTCTGCCAAGGAAACCTCAAATGGGGCCACAAAGAGCCGGACATGACTGAACAACAATGCTAGTAGGTGGGATTCTTCCCCCCAATTGTTTTTAACCATTTTATTTAAAGTTTTGAGTTTCATATTTTTCCCTCCCTTACTTAGATGGTAAGTAACCAGATATAGGATATATGTGTACAATTACATAAAACATTTCCACGTTAGTCATTTTGTACAAGAAGACTCATATAAAAGAAAAAAAGTGAAAGACAGGCTGCTCCAGGCTGCTCGGACAGTATCAGTGCTTTCTCTGAAGGCGGAGAGTCTGCTTCATCATCAGTGCCTTGGGACTGTCTTGGATCACTGCACTGTTGAGAATGGCTAAGCCACTCACAGTTCATCGAACAATGTCACTGTTACTTCACATTCTGTCTCCTCAATACACTTTGCATCAGTTCATGTAAGTCCTTCCAGGTTTTCTGAAATGTGCCTGCTCACCAGTTCTTACAGCGCCATAGTATTCCATCATAATCCCATACCACAACTCGTCCAGCCATTTCCCAATGGACAGATATCCCTTTGATTTCCAGTTCTTTGTGTTTTTGTGGATATCTTTGGGGTACTGACCTGGTAGTGATATTGCTGGATCAAAGGGTATGCACAGTTCTCCAGCCCTTTGGGCAGAGTTCCAAATTGCTTTCCAGAATGATTGGATCAGTTCACAACTCCACCAACAATATACTAGTATCTTGGTTTTCCCACATCCCCTCCAACATAGTGCCCCCTGTTTCTATCTGAGTTTGGTACCACAAATAAAGCACTTTGCAAATTTCAAAGGTAGCCTTATTATCTGTGGCCTCTTCACCAATTGGGGGTTCAGGTAATTCCCAAATCTCTACAGGCCACCCTAAGCTACCTCTCAAGCTCAAGCAGCTGAGGGGCCATGGACAAATCTGACTTAGTCTTTCAATAGCAAACACTGAGAAAAGAGCTTTAAGGTTGGCTAGGCTCTTTACAAATAGGATTTCATTTGATGCTGAGGACTCTGGGAAGTCGTGCTATTATGAATCCCATTCTACAGATGAGTAAACCAAGGCAGACAGAGGTTGAGTGACTTGCCTGGTAGTAGTCTCTGAGGCTGAATATGAATTCAGTTCTCCCTGACTCCAGGTCCAGCTTTCTCTATCTGCTACAATGCCCCTTTGCAGCCTATCAGCCTCAGTGCCCTCATCCACAAAGAGGGTTTCTGGGAGGATCAAAGGAGATGATGTACACAAAGCCCTCCATTCTGCCTCCTTCCTCGGCATCTCGCATGTCCTTAGTCCAAAATGGGATCTTCATCATCTCCCTTTTTCTTTCACCTTTTCTCTTCAGGTTCCAGGTGCAATCTCTGTGGAATCCCAACTCCTGGTTCTGCCCTGATCACCAGCCCAGTCTGGCCCATTTTCCCACACGCTTTCTGTCTCCCCACACAGCTCTCACCCTGACGTGGACTCCAGCTGCCACATTAAAGCTGCCAACATGGGTTCAGCGACCACTCCTACTCAGATGAGTCACAAATCTACCTTGACCTCTCTAAGTCTCAGCTCATTCCCGCCCCACATTTCCAAACGCCTGCTGGACCTGCTGATGTCCAAAAGCATCTCAGATTCAGCACATCCAAAGTGGAATTCTTTCTCTTCCCTCCTAAAACTCCTTCCTCCTCCAAATGGTGCTGTTTCAGTGGAGGGTGTCTGCACATGCTTCCTCTCATCCACGTTCACAAATTCTAAACCATCAGAGACTCCTCCCTCTCCCTCAATATCCAAGAAGCTCTCAATACTTATCTCCTTAAAGGTTCTCACATCCCTTCCCTTATCTCCATCCCCAGAGCCTGTAGCAGGGTTCCAATCCTCATCTGCACTAGCCTGGAGCAATGCCAGAGCATCAACACTGGCCTCCCTGCAGCCTCCATCCAGCCACCAAGCTAATGCTCCAAAAGCACAGGGCTGACCACAGCACTCCTGCACCAAGGGTCTGCAGTGGCTCCCTGGCTCCCACCTGCCTTTCCAGAATGATCCACCCAGAATTCCCCTCCCAGCTAAACTGGCTACCTTACTCCTCCCCTCTCCTATCTTGGCCAGACTGTCCCCTGGGCTTGGAATCCATCCCCACCTCCACCAAACCCTCCCTTTCTTCAAGCCCAACTCAGGGGCCCCTCCCCCTCCCACACTTCACTTGGGGCTTAGCCCTAGGCCAAATTCATTGCAGGAGGTACTCCATAAATGCAGTGGAAGAGGGAGAACAAGTCTGCCAAAAGCTTGAAATGAGACTCAGCAGGGAGGAGAGATCATGGCTGAAAGAGGAAGGTGAAGCAGAAGAGAGAGATACAGAGCTGCTGCAGAGATACTACCAGGTGGCCCTGAAGGGCAGCTGGGTAAGCCCTAGTAAGGACAGTAGCGTGTGGGCACTCATTTTCCACAGGCCTGCTCACTGTGCTTGGATTTTCTCTCTTAGAAGAGGGGGATAAAAGGATTCAATGTCCCCACTTTTCCTCTCTTCGGGCTCTAAGGCAGAATGAAATCACATGGCTTAGCTTCAAGCTGAGAAAGAAGGTCAGGTTTCCTCTCTCTCTGGATTTCCCTCTCAGGAAAGCTCCTAAGAAATCTCCAAACACAACTCAGAAAGAGCTCATGCTGAGGGTTTCCCCAAAGTAGCTAGCAACAAAATCCTCAAATCCCAGAAAGGCACTCAACATACAATATGGGTATTCAGGGGCAGCTGGGGGGTGCAGTGGATAAAGCACTCAACCTGGAGTCAGGAAGACTTGAGTTCAAATGCAGCCTCAGACACTGGGTGACCTTGGGCAAATCACTTCACCCTGCTTGCCTCAGTTTCCTTATCTGTAAAATGAACTGGAGAAAGAAGGCAAACCATTTCAGCATCTTTGCCCCAAAAAACCCCCAACAGGGTCATGAAGAGTTGGTCATGCCTGAAACTACTGAACAACAAACGTTATTCAGTACGATACAACCTTGACTTCAGCCCTTACAGAAAATGCCTAAAAGGTCAAGACTTTGGATTTCTACTCATGAATGAAAACAGAAACATCCAGTACTCCAGGAACACTGAAGCCACCCCAAAGGCAGGACCCCACTTTTTCCAACAGCCAACAGGTCTGTGCCTTTCTCACTGGACTTGTCCAGTCTGGTGTGCTGGAAACCCTGGGGACTGTGCTCAGAACAGAGCAGGCATTTAGGAGTCTCGAGATGGAGCAGAACTCTGGAAGTGAAAGCCAAGCAGGAGTCGACTCCTGAGTGAGAGGAGGGAACGCAAGTCTGCCATCCTCTAGTCAGAAGGGTGGGGTTCCAGAACAGCACACAAGTCCTGTCAAGATGCATGTAAATGCACTTCTGCTGGGGGAGGAAGGACTTCTCTGCATCCCATCCAGGGGTGAAGAAGGCCCAGTTACAAACCTGGATGGCTACAACAACAATGGTGTCCTTCATCAAAAGAGAAGCCAGTGAGAGGGCTGGGTTTGAGAAGAAGAAAGAGCTCCATCTGGGACACACTAAGTTGGAGATGCCTAAAGGACATCCTGTTCCAAATGCCCAATTGGGAGTCGGGGATATTAAGCTCAAGTAAGAAGCTATGACTGGTTGGAAAGATGAGGGAAGTCCTCTTCCCAGGAATGATCAACGAACACAGTCAGGGAGACAACAAGGAAAGAGAAGAGGGCCTAGGATGGAACCTTTGGGGACCATGTAGTTAAGGGGCAAGACACAGATGAGGAGCTAGCAGACAGAGAATGAGGGGGCAGACAAGGAGGAAGAAGAAAGGGAAAGATAGAGATGAGAGGGGGGAGGGAGGGAGAGGGGGGGAGGGAGAGAGAGAGAGAGAGAGAGAGGAGAGACAGCAGTGCCATGAAATCCCAGAGTGGAATCAGAAACTGCTGGTCGATACCATGAAACATAGGAGAAAGGTTAAGGATGAGAACTCAAAAACACCAGTCTGACTGTGGAAGGAAGAGATAACTGGTAACTTTGGAGAGTAGAGATGAAGTCAGAAGCCAGACTGCAAGAGACTGATAAAGAAGTGAAGTGACAGGAAATGGAGACAAGGGAAAGGGAGGAGACAGCTGAGGTCCTCTGGTGTGAGGTCAAGGGAAGGGTGACAAGGGAAGCAGAGGAGAGAAAATCTAGAACAGCCTCTCTTGGGAGTGTACTGGAAAGAGTCAAAGGATTCCCTTGGCTCACGGCAACGACGGTAACTGAGGTGAAAAGAGGGGAATGAATTTGTCTGGAAACCATTGGGCAAACTCTCACTTCCTCTACCACCATTCAAGACCAAGACCAAGCTGGTAGGCCAGGCTCGAGATTGGGAAGGGAAAGGAAGCCAGAGTCAGGGGAGGGTCTACAAGAATCTGAAGAGGTGGATGCACCAGAAGTCATGGGGAAGATCCAGAAGAGGCTTAGGTCAATTGCAGCAGAGGAGAAAAATGGCACCACAAGCTTTCATGGTCAGATCCTCGATCATGGGACGTGGTCACCACCTCGGACTGTGGCTTCCCTTTGTATTCCCGGAGGTCAAGGTGAGGAGGTCAAACCAGAAACCAAGAATGAAGAACTGGGAGACCAAAGTGTTAGAGGGATCATCGGCATGAATGGTTAGGTCCCCTACACAGGGCAAAGGATGAGGGAGGGGAAGACTGTGAATTAAATACTGAACTCTTGGCAGCTGGGCGGCCCAGTACATAACATTGCCGGGCCTGGAGTCAGGAAAACTCATCTTCTGGAGTTCAAATCTGGCCTCAGACACTCACTAATGATGCTGGGCAAGTCAGTTAACCCTGTTTGCCTCAGTTTCTTCATCTGCAAAATGAGCTGGAGAAGCAAATGGCAAACCACTGTAGTATCTGTCCAGAAAACCCCAAATGGGGCCAGTCTGAGTCAGATATGATGGAAGCCACTGCACAACCAAGTAATGATGACTGGCAGCACTTCTACACAACTTCAAAAGCTTGCCAACATCATTATATCCTGTTAAGTAGGTCTTTATTACCCCCATTTGGGGTCACAGAGCTTCTGAGGAAGGATCTGAAATCAGGGCTGCCTGATTCCAAGTTTAGCAGCTCCTCTTCAGGAGGCCTTTCCTGATCCCTTACATCAGAGGTTCTTAAGGAAGGTCCACAAAACGATTTTTTAAAATATTCTGATAACTGCATTGCAACGTAATTGGTTTCCCTCTTAATTAGCATAAAAAACATGACTGCGAGGTTTCACCAAACTGCTAGCGGGGTCCCATACACAAAAACTGCCAAGGGCCTCCACCCTAGGTCCCACTGTGGCCTCAGAAATGACTGCACAGAGAGACCCCAAGGATGGATGTGCTAGGTATGGGTTGGTTTTCCAGAAAGAAGCTCCATCTTGGCCTTGGTGTCACTGGGTGGAGCCTGGGGTCTGGTCCGGAGGAGGTCTTCCTCAAGAAACCAGAGCCGTGGGGTGCCAGGCAGTGGCGCCATCACTTCTGCCAGTAGAAAGCTTCGGGAGGCAGCACGCTGCAGGAGCGAAGGCTCTAAAGGCCGGCGCTGCCCCGAGGCCCTGGGCCCACGGGTGGCACTCCGCTCCTCCGGCCCACGGGTGGCACTCAGCTCCTCCGGCCCCACGGGTGGCACTCCGCTCCTCCGGCCCACGGGTGGCACTCCGCTCCTCCGGCCCCACGGGTGGCACTCCGCTCCTCCGGCCCCACGGGTGGCACTCCGCTCCTCCGGCCCCACGGGTGGCACTCAGCTCCTCCGGCCCACGGGTGGCACTCAGCTCCTCCGGCCCCACCGTCTCATCCGTAGCAAGGGCCCTTTCCTTCCAGTTCTAAGCTCACGATCGCACCAAGGCAAAGGGCTCCGAGGAGAGAAGGGCGTCCAAGGCCGGGGCTCTCGCTACCAAGTAGAGAAAGGCGACTTCGATCAAGGGTGGCGGCGGAGGGCAGCGGGGGCCCGGGAAACCCGAGCCACGACGCCTGTTACACCGAGCGTTGGGGGCACGACTCGCAGTGTCTTGGGGCCGAGAAGTCGGAGCTCAGGGGCACCGGCAGTGCCGGGGTCCGGCTGGGCAGACTGGCACGGTCCTGACCGCGCACCATGCCCACCCCTCGGCAGGGGCGGTCACCGAGCCCCAAGGCCGGGGGGCAGCCAGGGACGAAAGGAAGGTGGGCACACCGCGGTGGCACCGAGGGCGGCGGGGTCTGGGCAGCATGCGGGAGGCGATGGCGGCGGCCCCCCCCCCCCCCCCCCCGCCCCCGCCCCGCCCCCCACTCACGGGCCGGCCGGGGTAGGCGTGCGCCAGGTGCGCCTTGAGGCGGCCCACGGTCCACTCGGCCGGGCAGCGGATGGTCTGGTCGCCGTAGCGCTGGTTGGGCGTCTTGATGACCAGGGTCACGGGCGGCGGCTCGGGCCCGCGCGGGCCGTCCATGGCGGCGGGGCCGGGCCGGGCCGGGCGGGCCGGGCGGGCCGGGCGCGGATCACGCCGAGGCCGGCTCGGTCACAAACCCGCGGGCCGACGACGCGCGGCAGCGGCGGGCCATGGGCGGGCGGGGCCGCGGGGCGGAGCGGGGCGGTCCCCGCCAGCGGCGCCCGGCCTGGGCAGGGGCTCGGGCTCCGGCTCCGGCCCCGGGGGCAGGCCCCGAGCCCCGAGCCCCGCCGGCCACGCAACAAGGCCACCCGGACGACGCGGGCCGGCCCGGGCGCGGCGGGGGCGCGCCGGCCTCTCGGCCTCCTCGTTCGCGGCGGCCTCGCTCCCAGCCCCAGCCCCAGCGCCGCCCCCGAGGCCGCGGCGGAGCAGGGAGCTGCGAGGGCAACTGGGCCCGGGGGCCTGGGCCTCCTCCCCGCGGAAGACGCCGGCTCCGCGGCCGCCTCGGCCCCGCCCCGCCTCTCCCGGCCCCGCCCCCGGCGCTCTCGCGAGGGAGGGAGGGAAGAAGGGCGGGCACGGGGCGGGGCTGGAGGGGCTGCGCCTGCGCGGAGAGGAGAGGGCGGGGCATCGGAGGAAGTGTGGCGCCGTCGGGGAGCGGAAGTGCGTCTCTGCCGATGGACTTGGGGACGAGGCGAGGTCCCGCCTCCCAGTGCGCGCGGAGGGCTCGGTCCCCAGGGGGCCCGGGAGAGCGCTTCCTGAGCCTCGACCTGGGCCCGAGGCCCAAGGGTCGGGGGGGGGAAGCTGCACGGGCTTGGGGCGTTAGGGGGCGTGAGCAGCTCTACGAGGACCCCTCCAGAAACCGCGGGGGGGCTGGGCGGAGCCCTCGACCCCCCAGGGCCGGCCTTCCCAGCCCGCTCCCCGCGGCCGTCTCCGGCCTCTTCTCTTGCATTCCCCCCGCCCCCCCCGAAGACAAATCCGGGCCTGGCCGCGCCTGCGCCGGGCTGGGGAGGCCGCCGGGCCCCGCAGCAGGGCCGCGCTCCTCCAGTCCCCCGTAGGATACAATGTTGCCCGAAGGATACAATGTTGCCCGTAGGATACAATGTTGCCCGGCCTCGGGCCCCGCCGCTCTGCGCTCTGGCCCAGGCTGCTCCGCGTGCGTTTTCCGGGGGGTCCTTCCCGGCTTTCTTGGCTCTTTTGGCCATGGGCCTGCTGGTGGTCTTTGCCAAGGTCAAAGGGCATCCGCTTTAGTGGCTTGGGAGGGGTAGAGGTCGGGTGAGAAGCTGGCTTGTGGGAGTCCTTGAGCTCCGAATCCATATTTCGGTGTTTCACAAAAGTGTTTAAGTTCAGGACAGGATGGGATAGGAATGTAAAGGGTCCAGTCCTTAAGGAGCTGAACAGGAAAACGGGGGAGAGACTTACTTATTAGGGACCTACCAAGTGCCAGGATTGCCAGTGCGAATAGGACCTGCCTACCCTAACAGGTGTCAGGATACTATAGGAGACGCCCTATTTGCCAGAGCTAAGCTCAGCAAGCAGGCTGTGCCCTGAGCTTTGAGTAAAAGCAAGCCTTGGTGCTTCCCCGACAACTGTTTCACATGACTTTTGCCTTGACCAGCCCCAGATGGGTCTGGGAATGTCAAGTTCTAGTCATGAAGCCCTGCTGTAAATCCAGCCTGTTACTTTGGGGCTGCCCACCGTCATTGTAGAGGCACAGCTCACTGTGAAGCCCTTGGTATAAATACTGAGATCCGCCCCCTCACACATACCTACCACGTGTCCAGTTCCCCTCATTGCTGACAACCTGTTTCCTTGACAATGGAAAATAAACGTGTCTCGGTCTCTTGCCTGTTGTCCTTGCCTGTTGTGTTCTGCTCTGGCCTCTGCAGGCGAAGAACTTCTGTGGCATAGGGTGGGGGGAGCTGAGAGGCTGGAGAAGAGCAGGGCCAAAGGAACTTGGAGACTGGATGGGAGGGCTAAGAGAAGCAAAAGGCACACGTTGGCCGCTAAGTGTTGCCACAATGCCAGGAGCTCTGGGCCAGAGGAGCAAGTTGAGTTATTATCCATCTTCAGTGTACACACTTAATGTCTCCTCCCTGTACAGTGTAAGCTTGTTGCACATGGCGCCTTTCACTTTATGTACTTGTGTTTTGCCCATGTGAGTGAGTCATTACCGTGGAGCAGTTTTCAGTTGTGACCGACTGACCCTGTTGGGGTTTTCTTGGCTGAGATGCTGGAGTGGTTTGTTGTTTCCTTCTCCAGTTAATTTCACAGATGAGGAAAGTTCCTCGACACCCTGGATCACAGAGCTAGTAAGTGTCTGAAGCCAGATTTGAAGTGAGGTCCTCCTGACTCCAGGCCTGGCGCTCTATCCACTGTGGCACCACGTGGCTGCCCTCAGAGTCAGGAAGACCAGTGTTCAAAGTCAGACTCAGATCATCTAACAGCTGCGTGACTCTGGATAAGTCACCTACCTCCACTATCCTTTAATAGGGATCATAACAGCTCCTCTCTCACAAGTGCCTAATATATAGTGGGTGCTTAATAAATGCTTCTTTCCTTCCTGGGAAATTAATCAGAATAGCGACTATCCACCTACAATGAGATCTTTGAAAAGAAATCTACACAGACAGGGAAAGTCATTATACAAAAACACCACACAACATTGTCTGATCTCTTTAATCATGTTATTAAAGTAGCCAGTTATCAAGCGCTGCAGTTCATGTGGCCCAAGATTCATGGACATCGTCCCCTCCTCTTGAATGAGTTCTGCTTTTACAACCTCTGTGTTTTTAACTGGTGAGATAGCACCAGAGAATTACTTTTCAATTGATGGGGTGAAATGAAAAATTCAGCCAGTAATCCAGATCATTCCGATCCATTGTCTCCCAATGTGTTCTTCGCGGTGTTTCCCTCCTTGGTTACCAGAATAATCTCCCATTTTCTTCGTCGTTTATGGGAAAGGGCAAAAGAGTTCATATCCACTATTCTTTGACATTCAATTACTTTGGGAAAAGGGAACAAATTCAGTCCAATTCAGCAAGTGTCAGTGTGGATCCGAAGATGACATGTTCCCTACTGTGAAGGGAGAGCTCACATTCTTGAGGGAGGGAGGAGGAGGATATCACAAACACTCAGAGAAGGGACAGAGTATGGACAAATTCATTTCAAGAGGGAAAGAGTGCTGTTAACAGGGCAGCAGGAGGCAGTGCTTGAGCCGTGCCTTCAAGGAAGTTTGGAATAACACAAGGCAGAGCCAGGGAGAGCCCACACTTGAGACAGGAGGAACCCCTTCATCAAAGAAGGATGGAGAGATGGAATATCCTGCAGGCAACAGCTGCCAGCCCAGTTGGCCTTGCCTAAAGAAGGCTGGTATGAAATAAGACCGAAAAGGTAGGTAGAAGGCCTTAAAGTCCAGACTGTGAGGTGGAGATTTTCTCCTAGTTAGTGAAGGTTCTGAGTGGAGGGATGACATGTCAGTGCTGTGTTTTAAAGTATTTTGGCAACTGTGGAGAACAGATTGTAGAGAAGAACACCCATTAAGAGGCTGTTAGAAGAGCAGTGTTGCTGACCTTTGCTATGGGCTGAGGATGTGTGAGAGAACACTGGTAAGAGCTACAAAGATCAGAAAGTGACCCTGGATGAGGCTGTTCTCAAGCTCTCAGCAGAGCCAGGTAGGGGGATGCACAGAGATATTCAGGTCATTCTTTTTTGGACAGGCCCTGCCTGCATGGGCATACTCTTTTGGCACTTGTTTCACCTAGGTTTGTGGATTCTGTGTTCAGAACCATAGTACTGAAAGGAAGTATCCATGATGAGGTACCCTTCAATCTTCCCACTTGATCTGACTTTTCAAACCCAAATCTGTTACCCTTAATATAGCCTGGCACATCCTTGATTACTTCCCACCGAAGCCTCCATTGTCTGATACCTCCCAGTTAATTGCCTCCAATTGTGTCCTACCCTTGATCAGTCACCCCAGTTGCATCAAGACTACTTGGTCACCTCTAGATCATTCCCAAGGTCTTTCTGTATAGAAGTTCCATCTCGCCTCCATGAAGGTCCTCAGATTCAACCCAGCTCTGATGCTGTCTAGCTGAGATTCTATCTGGCTTGCTTGTCAACACAAGCATCACAAATGGTTAGGCTTCTTCAGAGTCAACCCAATATGACTAATCTATAAGAAACTTTGTTTTACTTTGGCTGAAAGAAGACTTGAGTTGAGTTCATTTGGCAGGACCTGGCATGCTGGTATTTGGTATCTCAAGCACCCCTAACCTCAATATATCGTTCCCTGACTTCATCAACCAGAACTTCAAAACAAACATAATAAACCTTCATAAAATGTCCCACTTTCAAAGACACGCTACTGGAGGCTGCCAAAGCCCCAGGGAAGGAGAACTGTGCTGGACCACTCTCTACCAGAGACTCTACTGTCTGCATGCCAGTAAACTCCCTCTCCCCGCTTCCTGGGTGTTGGGATCAGAGTTCAGAACACCAAAGATACCGGGGAGAGGAAGGAGAGTAGCCTCCATACAAACTAGAGAAGCAGGCCTGATGCCTGCAATAGGACCCCTCCCCCTTCCCTGGAGCCAAGGAACACTGGGTAAGCAGTTAACCAAGAATCAGTAGTTACAGCCGCAAGAGTGGGTGCAAGCTGGCCTTTGCCAAATGTCATTCAGGAGCGCTGGTTACTTTGAGAAATTTCAGACTATACCATTCAAGAGGGTTATCCTGATTGGGGTAAATGGCTGGGGTTCAGGAGCTGCTGCCAAGCTTGAAGATAGCTGATCCTTTCATTAGTCATTTTATATAATATGTTAAGGTCTGAAAAGTGTTTTTCCTTTGTACCAGCTCCTTCCAGAATTATCCCCTCAACCTGCACTTGCCCTGGTGTTTTGCAGTCCCCAAAAAGCAGTCAATTAGTCTATGAGTGGGTAACCAGAAAGGGCTGAGTTTTCTAGTACTTTGCATCAGGAGCCCCCATAAGTGAGTTCCCCTTTAATAATGTCAGCCAGATGCTATTAGCTTTCAGAAAAGGAATTTACAAATGTGAGTTAGTTTCCCTTTTCATATGTAGTATGGATATTTTAATTACTGAAAGGGGAAGAAACATATTTTTATAGGTAACTGATAAAAATCAATTTTAGAAGAAACACAGTCCCTTAGATGAAAATGCTCAAAGAGAGACACAGACTATTCTGAGTAACAGAGTAAACTCCTCCTCAAATAAATGTGCTGAAAAGACCTTAGAGGCCAGGAGGAGGAAGAAGGTAACAGAATTAATGGGAAGAAGGAAAGGTTTTTTTGTAGGTGCTGCTTGAAGTGAGTTTTGAAAGAAAGAAAAGATCCAAAGAGCCGGAGATGAAGACCTGCATTCCAGGCAAAGTCAGAGATAAGAGGTGAGTGAGGAAGTCGAGGAGAACTACTGTGTTCGACTTTAGAGTCAGAGGAAAGCACAGACAGAGAACAAGGTTAGAATGGTAGGTTACTAGGTCCTTAGTTCTAGAGTTGGCAGAGCCCTCAGAAGAACCATGGCACCTCCCCATTTCACAGATGTGGTAACTGAGGCTCAAGGAGAGGAGGCATTACACAGGAAGATTTAACTGATGTTAGCCAGTGAGCTTTCCAAACAAGGGAGTTAATATTTGATCCTAGAAGCAATAGCTTTAGGAATATCACTCTGACCGCTGTGAGAAGGCTGTGAAAAGAAGGGTTGTACCAAAAGACTTTTGACATCCCGGAATTCAGCACAGCAGAAAAAAGATGGGATTTGGAGGCTGATTGGACCTGGGTTCAAGTCTCAGGAACTGAGGCACCTCACAGTTCAGAGCCTCAGTTTTCTTTTCTGTATGATAAGGGAATTGGACCAGCTGGTTTCTGAGATGCCTTCCAGCTCTGGGAAGGTCCTAGTCTATCTGGAAATCCTCTTTGCTCCTGATAAGCAGTTAAACCCTAAATGTTTCCCAGTTCTCTAGATAGTTCTTTAGATTTTGTCACCGAACATTAAGAATTCACTGTATGTACAGCATTGGACCAGATGCTGAGAAGAAGGCATTGGCTTCAAGTGCTGCCCAGGTAGAGAGGTAACTGACAAGATTTGGACCTGACCCTAGACTGATTCATAGCTAGTTCACTAGCAAGTATCTCAAATTTCACATCACTTTTGGCACTATAAAACTGTTGTTTAGTCCAGGAGACTGTTGTTTTGTTTCCTAAAAAACACACCATGTCAAGAGGACCCCTCTCCAGGGGAGTGAATAGAATGAAGTTAATGAAGACTTCTCAGGGCTTAACAAAAGACTTTTAGTAAATGGTTAGACCTAAGTTTCGGTTTCCCAGAAATCATGTGCTACATTAACATAACACAACGCAACTTGGGTTGTCATATCATCATAACACAATGCCTCCTTGAATTGCCACATCAACATCCATATCAACATGACGCCTATTGGTGATTCAGAGGATAAACTGTACTGTTTAGATTGTCCTATTTAGATAGGAGCCTGCCTCCCAGCCAATGGGAGTAAAAGACCAGTAAGTGGGGTAAGATCTACGTTAGGGCCATATAATCTCTGTTTTTGTCTTCTGTAATTGCCTCACTCTCCTGATTAATTATCAGAGAGGAGATGCCCTTTCTCACGAGATCATAATACAATCTTGCTGCTCGGCTTCTACGTTGAGAAGTCTCTGATTTTTATTTGAGTTGGTGGTCTGGGACTCACACAGGAGTGTTAAGAATGTCCCTGACCTTGTCTTTTTGAATTTCAGATGTTTCAGAGGATGCAGGAGGCCCAAAGGATGAGGCTCCCAACCCACAACTGACATTATGGGATACACAGTGCCCGTCTGCACTAGCCTGGCAAATGGACTGTGCAGCCGGGATCCTTGGTGATAAGCAGACCATCCCATCTTCAGAGTATAGCCCTTCCCAAGGGAAAAGAATGCTGCTTTTGTCATCTGAATTATTCATGATTTCTCTTGCCACTCCCGTCTAGATGGAGATTTCTGGTTTTCTCTTGGTTGCAATTTCATAAATATGTAAGCTTCCGTTTGGATCATGAGTACACCTACATATCATGAAATTGTGATTGCCTCTGGAAGGAAGCCTTGGCCATAGTTTTCATTTCTCTGCTTTTCTTTGTTGGGAGAGGGAAGGGAGGGGAGAGCAGATTGAGAATGTCTGTGTGGTTTTTTTAACATTTGAATTTCATTTTTTTCAAAAATAGACTTTCTCTCCTTTCCCACTCCCCTGGATAAAGGAAAACAAAATCCTTGTAACAAATATGTAGGCTAACAAAACAAGCCCCGGCAATGGTCCCATCTCCATCAAATGGGGCCCATCCACAGGTCTGGCTCAACAAAAGGTGGGAGGGGGCTGGCTGGGTGGCCACGGTTTTTCCAAAAGCTGGGCCAAGGAGGTGCCCCTCCCCATGATGGCCTTTGGGGATGGTGTGGGGCCCTTGAGTGCCCCCATTCAACTTCCCACTAGTGCTGTGTGTTGCTGGCATGGGGTTAGCCTTGCCACAGGACCCAATTAACCTCCCCAGAATGATGGTGCCAACAGTTACGAATTAATAATGAGGGAGCATTAAAAAGGAGGGAGCAAAGGCCTCTGGTAGAGCCCAAGAACAGGCCCCACAGCTGCTGCTGGGGTAAACCCACTGGGGACTCGGACTGCCTGCGGGCTCAGCCAGAGGAGCCAGACGACCTCGAGATGTAGGGCCTGCAGTTGGAGGTATCCTGGCAGCACCAAGAGTCTGTGCTCTGCCCAGAGACTGAAGCAGCAGCTGGGAGAGCAGCAGCTAGGAGAACCGAAGGTCCCCCCTCAGCAGCAGGCACTCATGAGCAAGCCTAGTTCCTGGGGCCCAGGAAGAATGCTGCGGACCTCTTCCAATAATATATGAAAGCAAGAAGCCCCCCAACTTTAGGGCAAGGCAAGTCCCAAAGAGAGAAAAAGAAAGCATTAATTTCTTTTTTTTTTTTTTTAAGTTCTCTTCCAGACACCAGGCAGAACCTCAGTTAATTGGAATCCTCAGGGCATGAGTTGTCTAGTCATTTTCTGGTGAATTCAGGCACCATAGCTCTTTTTATTTCAGTCAGTTTTGAAAAAGTAACCAAAATGTATTAGTGCATTTCCTTGCCTTAGTAAGCCCAGAATGCTGAAAACAGTGAGCAGTTTCTTTTATCGAGATCCTTATCTTACCTAACAGTTGTTGTGGTGAGCATCAATTATTAGTAATAGATAGGTATGACTCCGTGCTGAGCCTGTAAAGCTGCTTTTTAAAAATAAAATCCTGATACTGCAATACTGCAAGGCAT
This sequence comes from Potorous gilbertii, assembly GCA_028658325.1. Classification (NCBI taxonomy): domain Eukaryota; kingdom Metazoa; phylum Chordata; class Mammalia; order Diprotodontia; family Potoroidae; genus Potorous; species Potorous gilbertii. Next base: position 3,762,176 of record CM053772.1, read on the forward strand.
CTGTGGTGTCCTCTATGTGCACCGTGTCCTCCAGCCCTGCAGATTGCCACACCTTTATGCCTGTTTGAAGCCAGGGGTGTGCCCAGCAGTCAGGAGTCTTCATTAGTATCCAGAGGCATCACCAACAGGCCCATGTGGCCCACAGCTATATGTCCTCATCACTGAGCCCCTCTCCTTTCCTGGGTCTTTTGTGGCCTTACTCCTTATCTCCTTCATAATTTCTCTTGTCAGTGGGGCGACCCCTCTGGGCCACTTGGCTCCTCCTCTCCTGGCCCTTTGGCTAATTCCTGAGCAGCCATTTCTGCCTGAGCCTGGTGTTCCTCAACACATCAGACCTGGGACACTTGTGCTAGTGGAAAGGTGAGGCTTTATTTACTGTACAAGTCTGGCATTTTCTAAACCCACCCAGCTGCTTTATTCTCTCTGTTCCATTCTCTGTCCTATTTATTGACCAATTTAAAAAACATGATATTAAAGTGAAACCAAACATGTCCAGGAGGCAGGCGAGAGGTGGCCAGAGCCTGTCTGGCAGCGCCAGCAGTAGCAACAACACCCATGCAAATGTACATGGGGTCTCAGCTATGGCTGAGTCTTTGTCAGCCAGTCTTTCCTCGTTTCTGGCCCCTCATTTCCTCTATAGTCACACATCTTACATTCCCTGACTTGCCCCTGCTCCTTCCCAAGCCCTGGTTGGTCCTTCGTTTGATGGCTCGAGCTGGGATATATGGGGCACAGCCTCCATTCTTGAGAAAGAACCCATCACAAGTGAAGTATAAATGCCTTTGTAAAATGCAGCCCTCGAGAGCAACAGGCTGAGATTTTGGGGTCTTAGACCCCTCCCCCCAAGAGCTTTGGTTTATGTGGATTGTACATATCAATAATCACAACCTTCAAAATGATCGTGTCTTAATATTGTTAGGAAAATAGTTTGGAGGCTTTGTGAGAGTAACTGTGTACAGGTTCTGGAAATACTTCCCCCGCAACTTTCCTTGACCTTTCCCAGATGGTCAAGTCTCTGGCATTCAGCTGAGGCATCCCAGTAATCCTCTTTCCTTATGGTCTATACCCAATCTCCCAATTCTCTGTTACCTCAGGATGACTCCTGGCCACTTCCACACTTGATCCTATCTAAACCTCATTCTCCCTTGGCCATGTGGTCCAAGTCCCTGACGTTCTGACCCTTCCCTGTTACTTCCCAGTCACCATAGACTACTTGGCCACCCCTAGATCCTTCCCATAGTCTTTCTGTATAAAGATCCACCTTGCCTCCATTAAGGGAATCAGATTCATTCTAGTCTGCTTGCATTAGCATTACAAATGCTTAGATTCCTTACGAGGTTGGACAATATGGCAGATTTTTAGAATCACGCCCACCTTCTATCAGTGTTCTAATAAACCTTGTCTTTAGCTGAAAGAAAGTTTGAGTTGATTTGATCTGGGCAGGACCCATATGTCGCTATTTCAGCATCCCAGCACCCCTAATCCTCAACAAGAGGGCCTCAGGTACTCCCAGGGGTCCTCAGATCACAATCTGAGCATCTCTATGCTGGAGGCATCACTGTTTTCTGAAAACTGAAATCCAATAAGTTATGCTGAGGAGAACTTGACTTTCTCTTATTGGAAAGACAGAATCCAACTCATCGCCAACTTTCTACCTTCATGGAATCCCAACAGGGCTTTTAGGAGGTTAAATGTACAAATCATAATTTTGAGAAAAGAAGTTGCTTACAGTTCTAAAAGATATGTGGGCCACAATCTTGAGGTTCCACAGGATGATGTCATCTTAGTTATGTGGCCAGAATTTGCAACTAACAGCCTCCAGAAGAGATAATGAGCTTTGCAAACCTTGAAATGGGCTTTGTAGCTTGAGAGAATGTTAAAAGGAGCTCTACCTCGAGCATGCACAAACTTAGATTCCTACTAAGATGAAAGGACATTAATAGCAGTAGAAGTGGGAGGGGTAGAGGGTGGATGAATCCCAAGCTGTGAGCTTGGATTCAGCTGTATGCATATTTAAACCATATGAAAAGAGCAAGGGTTCATTTCATTCATTCGTCAATGAACAAACACAAATAGAGGCGCAACTACTAAGTATGGAGCTTTGTGGTGATAAGCCCCCAGGGAGGGGAGCTGGGTGCAAGAGGGAAAGTGGACTGATTTCTCACTCACCAAAGCTACTTCCAAACTCTTCCTTCCTCTGCATCCAAGACCAATATGCTTGTACAACCCTCTTCCCATCCTCTACACTCAAATTGCTCTTCCAAATGCAATGACTTGGCTCATCATTTTCTCCGTCATCCTTGGGGATTTAAGTGTTCATGTTGGCAATCTGCTCAAATAATTCCTTAACTTCCTCAACCCCAAGAAATTCCTTCTTGTCACTCTTTTAAGCCCTACTGACTTGGATGCCCATAGGCCTCCCCATTTCTTTTCATTGTATTCTCATAGTCAGCCACCACTCTAGTGGAGGTCTCATCATCTCTCACCTGGACCATGACAATAACCTCTATCCTTCACATACTTACCAGACTGAATTCTGAAAACCTAGGGTTGACCATGCCAGCCCTCTGCTCAAGAAGCTTCCATAGGTCCCTAGTGCCTCAGGGATCAAATATCAATATCACTGCTTGTCATTTAAAGCCCTTCATGATTCTGAGCCAGCCGATCTCAGATTTAGTGTCCATTTCTCTTCTTCTCCCACACTCTATGCCAGCCCAGATGGTCTGCTTACTGTTTCAACATTCCATCTCCCTCCTCCAAGTCTTGGCACCTCCTGGGCGTATATTTTCTCCTCACTTCTCTCAGCCTCAGGGAGTCTCTGTTCCCTCAAGTGTTTGCTTAAGGACCCTCCTGATCCCTTACCTTGCCATGGTTCATGTCTGCCTCCTTCCAATTACTTTGCATTTACTTTGATAATAATGAACATTTTCATAGTTTTAAGGTTTGCAAAACACTTTTCGGATAGTATCTCATTTGAACTTGGCAAAAATGTTGCATGGAGGTGCTGTTGTTATTCCATTCTGCAGATGAAGAAATGGAGGGAGATTATGTGACTTACTCAGGGTCCCATAGCTATTAATTGAGTGACATCTGAACCTATGTCTTCCGACTCCAGGTCCAGTGTTCTCGTTCTGTCTCCCTCCCTCCCTCCCTCCCACTCTCTCTCTCTCTCTCTCTCTCTCTCTCTCTCTCTCTCCCCCATCTCTCTCTCTTTTCCCCTCCCTCCCCCTTCTCTTGGTCTCCATCTCTCCCTTCCACCTCCCCTTCTCTTTGTCTCTCATTTTCTGGCTATCTCTCACACATATACACATAGAACGAATATCTCCATTTACTTATCCTTTTTCATGTTATTCCCCCAATAGAACCTGAGATCAGGAACCATTTTACTTTTGTCTTGGTATCCCCATGACCTCCCTTAGTACCCCACACATGGTAGCTGCTGATAGAATGAGCAAATGAATTAACCTAGCATCAGCTGAAGGGCTGCTGTCTGTTCCCACCATGATGTATTAATTTATTGACTAATTAATTCATTGCCCATTTCATATAACATATGAAATGAGACTTTTAATCTTAGAAATCAGTTAAAATAGGGTGGACATTGGATCAATGAGTTCTAAAGACTCTTTCAAAGTCCAAGGTTCTATGTAAACCAATTTGGAATTCCAGCATGTTGAGATGATGCTTCAGTCAGCTGAGCACCTTGTGCAGGAGTCTAGCTTTCTTGGTATTTAGACATCTAGGCTATGTAGAGTTGTGACTTCTTCCTCCTTAGGTGCCCCCTATCTTTATATGCACCACCCCCATGACCTTCTCTAGTTGGTCTACACTCTCACTTGCTTTCATTTAGCCATGGATGGGAAAGGATTTTATAAGTAAATTCACACCAAGATACAATTGACTGTTTACAGACATTCTTTCCTAGGTCATTTATGTCTTAACATGGGATAATCTCAAAGAAATGAATTTCTAATGGTAGAGTTTCATAAGACTTAAGGGGAGGACCTTTTCCATTTCTCATACCTTTGACTAGGCTTAGCTCAGTCTTGGAGGGAGATCTAAGATGATTGTTGCCCTTGAAGATCTCAGCCTGAATCTCCTAAGTAGAATCTACAGTGAAATTCACTTCTCAGTTCCTTCATTTGGCTTGATTTTCTTCTGACATTTAGACTACTTGAGTCAAATGGAGAATTTGAATAATGCATCAGCCATCAGAATTGTCTTTTCTCACTTTTTTTGCCCACAGTGCCCTATGGAGAAAAAGACTTTTCATGCAGCCTGTTTTTCTTGGAGAGCACATGAGATGGGCTCACATCATGGTTTACTGTGAATGGGTCAATGTGCTGACTCATACCTCAAGATTACTTCAGTACCAGGCTGAAAAAGGACTTTGGGACTGTTACCCAGTGACAGATACCACCCCTTAAGGTATATTCTCTGTGTGTGTGTGTGTGTGTGTGTGTGTGTGTGTGTGTGAGAGAGAGAGAGAGAGAGAGAGAGAGAGAGAGAGAGAGAGAGAAGAGACAGAGACAGACAGAGAGACACAGGTAGAGAGAGCCTTGATTTAGGATTTCACCGAGTGGGAATAAAGCCTCTTTCTACCAATACAAACAGGAATGGGGAATGCAGAGGCTTCCAGTTTCCTGGAAGCACAGAGGCACCCAGTCAGCAGAACTGGGACCCGAGGCTTCCTTTCTCCAAGTCCCAGCTCTCTAACCACTGTCTGAGTCCAGCCTGATTTTTCAAGTTCAAAAACTCACTTCATCCTCCGAACAGACATCATACAGACGATTTTCCCAGTGTAAACTTTTGAACTTTAAAATAAGAGCTCTGACCCTGGCGTCGAGGTTTACGTATCGGGAGAGCAGTATTTCAGTCTAATTGTGGGAATGCCATTTTGGGGGCTTAAAAACCTCCTTTGGACAGAGTCGATGGGATCCATAGGCGTCACCATACTTCCCAAGGGGTCCGCGACACAAAGCTCTCCGAGAAGGGAGCTGCTCCCTCTGAGGCTGCATCCAGATTCCACCCGTTCTCCTGGGGGCGGTTGTCCCGCATTTTCCCTCTCCGGACTAAGACACCGGAGGCATTTAGGGCTTGTCCTTTTAACGGGATAAAACACGAAAAGCTTCTTCCACGCGGATGCTGCGGCCGGCCATGGCCCAGGAAAGAGCCCCAACCCCCGGGGGCACCGTCCTAGCCGCCCAGGGACCGAAGGGGAGCCGAGGTCCGACAGCTGCTGGCAGCCTCGTGCACCCCTGGAGGTCTCTGGGGCTCCGTCCTCAGCGGGAGGGGAGGCTTGTGGAGGACCCTGCGGGGCCCGGGCGGCGGTCATGCCGCTCCGTTCCATTGCATTCCGCATCCGTGACAAGGAAATAGGTTTTCTTATATGGACAATATTTTCCTTCTTTCTCACGTTTGTTAAAGAGAATTTGTCAAACCTCCCTCTCTTCCTTCTTTCCCCTGTTGTTTCCTCCTCCGTCCCACTCCCGACTGTGTGTGTGTGTGTTTGCGTGTGTGTATTTGTGTGTGTGTCACACTTCATAATTCCAAGGGAAAATAAGCCGTTGTCTTAAAATTAATTAAGTTTAAGAAGAAAAGCAACCCATCAGTTTCCTAATGTTGGAGAGGCGGTGAGAATTTCAAAGAGGAAGTGAGAGTGTTCCTGGGCCAACCATCCGGAGGGCTCTTGGTCAGCCCATCCCTCTCCTTTCCATCCCTTTGGCTCTCCTCTGTGCCTCTGCAAATATCTTTTTGTGAGGATGTCGGCTGGAAAGGAGGCAGCAGAGACATCTCTAGCCTCTCCTCCATCATCCTCTTTCTCCCTTTTCCAAGGGAGATGTGTGTATGTCTCCCTTTCTCACTGTCTGTCTTTTCCCTCTACTCTCTGTCACTTAGGATGTCTTTCTCTGACTCTTGTGTGTGCAGCTGTCTTTTTTCTCTTTCTCAAGGTATCCGTTTCTCTTCCCCTCCTCTTCCCTGACCTCTATAGTAGCAGGTAGACAGGCTGGACCGGAAGACCTCTGAGCCCCTTCCAACCTACACCTCCTGTCCCTCTTGCTCTGGTCACTCCTCAAACTCAGCTCTCAGGTTTGCCATTTAGATCTTGGGATGACCTTGGAGTCTAGAGATGGCTGATGAAACCTCTGTTCTATTTTTTAAATTTCAAATTTAAAAAAGTCCTTTAAGTGTCCATATATGAAACATAGCACAAAAGGAGGCTCATATGTGAAGCTGTACGTTTCTGTTCCATATCACTTAAAAGCATGTAATGAAGTCAGCCCATTATCTTCCAGACTATCCTTAGCTTGTTTCCTTCTGAGTCTCCTATACCCATCTGTGTACTTTAGAGAAATGTTTCAGTGGGGGAGAGGGGAAAGAGGTGGGAGGAGGAGAAGGTAAAGCTTCATTAACTGAAATAATGGTCCAACCACCCTCCCTTCTTCTTTCTTTCCTTTATTTTTCAACGACATTACCCCAATTAAAAATAAACAACACCAGTAACAAATCCTTGTAACAGTTATAATCAGGCAAAAACTAAAGCCCTACATTAGCTGCATCCAAAGGTGTTTGTCTTTCCAAGGTCCTCATGGAAGGGAGTCCACTGATCCTCTTAGGAGCGGTGTTTCATCACAGGTGCTCTGGAAGCACAGGTGGTCTTTGCTTTGAAAATCAATGTATCAAGGCCTAATGTGTGGCAAGGGGCTCTGCCCTCCCCCTGCCTCGGGAATGAAGAGATTGCTGTGTGACTGGAAGGGAGACAGCAGAGACATCTCTAGCTTCTTCTCCCTCTTGTCCTCTTTCTTCTTTTTCCAAGGGAGACTTTTATTCTTTATCCACCAGGAGGGGAAGCAGAAAGTTGGGGCTGGAGATTACTCTGCTTTCGGGCTACTTGGCCAAAGTTTTACTGATCTGCTTCCTTAAATAGTCTTGTTCCAAGGGATATGGTGAGACTCAATCTAACTTCTGATCACTGTTTCTTATTGTGTTCATCCTTCCTTGCTGAAGAAGAACATGCCATCAGAGAAATGATGACATGACTTGCACTTGACTTTGAGTGAGAGAGGGCTGTGCAGGTCACCAGCCTCACTTGTCCTCCAAAGCCATCTTCTTATTATTGGAGGCAAGGAAAACCCCAAACTCTGTTACCAAGGCTTGACCCCCAGAGTTTATGGAATAGGGGTGATGTGGGTCAGATTTGTATTTTAAGAAGATTAATTTGCAGCTTCCTGGAGGATGGGTTGTAGCATGGAGGGTTTTGAGACAGGGAGACCAACTCCTCCCATAGTCCAGGTCAGGGAATGACTGTGTCAGAGGAGAAAAGGGGTTTGAATACAAGAGATATGATGAAGAAAGAAATCACAGGACTTGTCCAGTGACTAGGTAAGGGCCTGGAGAGGGGAGAGATTGAGAGTTGGGAATGACTCCTGGGTTGTGAATCCTGGTGCCCTGGATGATAATAGTGAAGTTAGGATGAGGGAGACTTTGGGACTGGGAATGATTAGTTCAGTTTGGGATATGTTGGGTCTACTTGTCAAGTCTGTATCTGGTAGCTTCCCAGAGTCAAACTGGGCCTTTCTTAAAGGTGTGCTCTCCCCTCCAGATACAGAGCCTTGCAGGCTACTCCTGTCTCTGGCCCTTCTCTGGTCACTGTCTGGTTTATCTGGATGCTGGCGGGGCAGGTGCCAGCCTTGCTGGAGGCCCCTTTCCTTCTGAGCACTGACTTCTGGCTGACTGTTGGTCAAGAATTCACTCCCTGGAATTTCTCTAAATTTCTTGGTCATTCTCCAGTTTGGCAGAATGGTTGCATTTTTGCTGGCATAGGTGTGTGGCAGTTGGGCTGCCTGCCTCACTGAGGCAACAGAATGGTCTGGAAGTTTGGGACCAAAGTTCTCAAAATGACAGTTCATGAGCTCTTCCCATCTCAACATCTTGGAGATACCATGAGCTCTTAGCAAAGGCCTTTATTAAAGTATAGTAAGAATAGTAAAAGAAAACATGCCCCCTATAAAAGTGTATTTTCCAAGAAATACACTTAGAATCAGTGAGAAGAGGGGGCACAGGGTTCAAAGGTCGCAAGACACACATGTAGGGAAAACGAAGGCTGCTCTCTGCTGACATTTTGGGGCCTGCCAGGTCTCTGAGGGGAATGTGCTCCAGGTCTCTCTCACATGCCAACTCTCACATGCCAAGAATAGATCAATCTTGAGGCCACAGCTGAGGGTCTTCTCAGCTTCCTTGGAGTATTTCTGTTCTCTACTTGATCCTGTATCTCCCATTGGAATCATCACTCCCTTCCCCCGCCTTGACCCCTACCCCCACCCCCATGCCAAATTTGATGTCAGCTCTTGCCTTGGTTCTAGAACCATGGCTTCTCATATGTGTGCTACACAGGTGCTCCCCCCTGGAGCTTCATTTACCACACACTGCTATGTTACTCATCCTAATGCATCAGTGTCACCTGATCCTCCTGTACAAAGTTCAGTTCTGGGGCTGGCAGGGTTTGCTCCCACCCTGGAATGACTAAAGCTACTGGGACATGTGAGTGAACACACACAGATCATTCTGCCAAGTTAGAGGGTTAGACCACCTGTGTGTATTTATGTGATTACCCTGAGTATTGAAATATGACTCATTCATGTTCCCTGAATATCCTGCATAAGGTAGGTGCTAATGCACTTTATAAAATAGAATCAAAAGAATTAACCTTGACATTCCAGTTGCCGACATGCTGTTCCTTTGCTCCTTTGTAAACAGTCCATGAAGGCTTTGAAGTCTATAGTGACCCTGTCATCTCTGCCCAAAGCCCTCAACCTGTTGCTGGATAGTTAAGGTTGTACTGCTGAAAGACTTTGGAAAACCCTAAAAGATGATATTAAAGTGCTGCGCTCAACGTGCCTTCAAATTTGGAAAACTCAACAACGGGATTGGAAAAGATCAGTTTGCCACCCAATCCTAAGGAAAGGCTATGCCAAGGCAGATTCAAATTACTGAATAGTTGTATTCATTTCACATGCAGGCAAGGTTATGCTAAAGATTCTGTCAGCCAGGATTTTATCAATATGTGAACTGAGAATGACCAGAAGAGCAGACTGGTTTTTGAAGAAGCAGAGGAATTAGAGACCACATTGCCAACATTTGCTGGATTATGGAGAAAGAAAGTTCCTGAAAAAATATTGACTTCTGCTTCAATGACTACAATGACAAATCCTGCATGGATCACAACAAAATATGGCAAATCCACAAAGAGAAACGAGCATCGGTTCTCCTAAGGAACCTGTATTTGGGCCAAGAAGCAACAGTCAGAACCAAATATGGAATAGCTGATTGGTTTAAGATTGAGAAAGCTTGTGTAGTGTCACCTTATCGATTGAACTTAGAGTATGTCGTGGGAAATGCTAGGCTCAATGGATCAAAAGCCAGAATTAAGATTTCTGAAAAACAAGACAATGTATTATAAGATGTTAAACTAGAAAGGACCCTAGAGACCCCTAAGTCTTATGGAGGTGAGGAAATGGAGGTAATTTCTCCTCCAAAAATTTATTCAAGGTTTCAAGTCCAGAATTCCAACTCAATCCATGATTCTTTCCACTGTCTAGAAAGAACAGGTTTGCTTGTCTGCATGTTTTCTCAAAACAGGGTGTGGTGAACAGGGCCATGTAATATTTAATAACAAAGTTACGGAAGGAAAGGGTTGAGCCACAATCGATCACAGTTTAATGTCTGCAGATAAACCTGGTGTAATCAGTTAAAAAGGCAATGAGGTATAAAAGGAGTCACGACAGTCCCTAAGGTGTAACATAGTATTCTTCCTCACCAGACAAAGAAGGAAGGATGCAAAAGAAGGCTTCACAAGTTATAAAAATCTAAGCGTAGCTAGCCTGTCTTAGGGCAGTTTCGAAGAAAGTCATAGAAACCCGGGGAGCGCCCGGGAAAGAGAGATACCCCAGGGACTTGTGCTCCCGAGTCCATTACTCATCGTGTTGCCGATTCTTCTTGGGGCTTTTCGATGTTTCAGGAAACTTTGAGTGGCTCTTGTGTCGTAGACTTGGGTGACGGCCTAGACACTTTGATCGGGAGCGGTGGCATCGTGCTCTGGATCGGTTCTGCCCTGGGGTTCGACTCGGAACCGGCGGGGTGCTGGGGCTCAGCTGGGGATCGGCTGGGTGCTGGGGATCGGCTCGAGTAGAGTCTTGGCCTCTTGCTGCGATCTCTTTCTCCACTACGGGATGGATTTCTCCTTTTGGGAAACCGACTGCGGGTGCGTCTCCTTGGAGATGGGCTACGGCTTTGCCTGCAGAGCGGCTCTGGGGAGCCACTGGGCTTGTCCAGGCCCCCCAATTTCGACGGCAGTGATCTAGGGATGGGCTCCTCTCCATCTGGTCATCGATCTTGTCTTCTTCACTGGACCCCACATCCTCCACCTAGGCCTCCAAGCCCCACCTGTCCATTTTCTTCCAGCACGCTGCGCTTCCAGAGATGGGGCAGGATGATTGATGTCAGAGACCCGCTCCCGGTGTCGCAGCTCATCAACAAACTCAGGCATGCGCATCAATTCGAACTCTCCATTTCGGTTCTGGCTCTTAATTTTCCGGTAATCATTGTACACAGGTTTCAGACATTTGTAGCCTTCCATGGCAGTGCCCGCAGACTCATATACAGGTCCCCCAATATGCGGACATACTTGAAATGTTTCATTTTTAATGAATTCAACTATGATGTCCTTCTTTGGTTGGATCTGCAGCATTTTCAAGGTCAGGCACAGGAAATACTGTCGGCTTGATGTTGCTGCCATAGATGCCCCCCACGAACCTCAATTCAGCGGTTTTGTCCAGGTCAAGCTCAGCTGTTAGCCCAAAGCACTCTTCCTTCCAGTACTTAGACTCGTAAATTTGAGTCCGAAGGTTGGTGCCATGGATGTTGTGAGCATCCTTCACTGTGCTGTTGGCCATCTTGGGCTAATCACTCTCTTTCAATGCCACCACTGTGGACAAAGAAGAGAGAGAGAAATTTCCTCCTTTCCTCCTGTAGGAGCAACTTCCTGGCCTGGATTCCCTTAAACTCCAAATTTACTCTGAGTTCGGCTCTTTATAACCCTGCAAAGGCCGGTCTAGGTCTGTTTATCTAAGGAAAAGTCTTCACATTTTGTAAACTGATGACAACCTGTTTAACATACTAGCATCTCATTACCTCTGCTATTAATTCTTTACTTTCTCTGACTGCAGGAACAAGTTTACAAGTCTATGACCTTCTGAAAAAATATAATTTATTATTGATTTTAATGAATAGATGTTCCTTTTTCTCAATTTTCAAAAGTGGGTAAGTGGAGAGTGCTATGTTTCTTTCTCTTAAGACACACCTAGCCCGGGCACAGTCAAGATGGCAGAGCAAAGAAAGCAAAGCCCTCCCAATAGTCCTCTCCAATGACTTTAAAATAATGCCTCCCAAAGGATTCAAGGTAAGAATAATTTGGAAAGTAATGGGTTGAATTTATTGTATAAGTGATAAGTGATAAGAAAACTGATTATTAATGACCAATATCTTGGGGAGATTCAGGGCTCTCCCCTTCTTCCAAAGTCCAGATTTTAAATTCAGTCCTTGATATTACTGACAATGAAGCTGAATTAGCTCTCTTCAGTCTTGGCCAAACTCTACCCAACCTTGGCAGGAATTTAATCTAAGGTGGGAAAGCCTAATGTGGTTCTACTCAGGCTTGGGTGGAGACAGATCCTTTCGTTTAGATAGCCCAAAGCTGGGAATCTGAGTAAAGAGATGGTTTCTCAGTCCAAGGGTGACATGATGTCACTCTCAGCCTCTCAGTGAACACCGACTCTTTGAAGGATAGGTAAACTATGAGCCCAACATCTTGATTGTCTTTGGTCTAAGAGAGATGGCCAAATGACCATTCTTTTACTAGTAACATGCTGACCTTATTAATAAAATGATTAAATTACCCAGAAACTGTGTTTCTTGGACCTTTGTAATCACCACAGTGATACAGAATAGAAATACATGGTTTCACAGACAATCCATCTTTTTTGTTATATTTTGTGTATGAACATTTAAATTTTTTTTAAAAATCAGAATTAAAAAAAGATAGAAGAGAGGTTTCGTCAGCCACCCCTAGACCCCAAAGTTGTCCTTTCCTTGATGACCTAAACTGCAAACCTGAATGCTGAGTTTAAGGAGTGTGATGGTAAGAGAATGTGAAGATCTTTCCTGCCCCTTAATAGGCCCACATGATCTGCTTTGAGCTTCGGCTTACCCCACAGCTGGAGTCACATGGAGCTGGTGAGAGGAGCTTGCTGAGCAAGTGGAGCAGGAAAGGTGCAGCAGGAATAGGGAGTGAGGTGGAGCTGAGAGAAAGAGAGAGAGAGAGAGAGAGAGAGAGAGAGAGCGAGAGAGAGAGAGAGAGAGAGAGAGAGCAGGCAGAGCAGAGCAGAACAGCTAGTGTGAGTGAGAAAGGGGCATTTTGCCTAAGGGAGATTGTTTGTGGGAGGCCTGACTGAGGGAAGGCTTGGGGGATGGCAGGGCTCCCTGCCTTGGTAATGTGTACAAATTTCCTCGTTACCATGGTGGGAGTTGGCTTTCAGGTTTCTGAAAAAATATTTTGGTGTCATCCTTGAGGAAGAGAGTTTATATTTTTCGAATTTACCCTGGAAATACGCTTGCATATCCACGGTGGATGCCGTGGGTATCACACTGGTGCTCTAAGGAGTGACCAGAGCTGGAGGGGCAGGAAGTTTAGGTTGGAAGGGGCTCAGAGGTCTTCTGGTCCAGCCTGTCTACCTGCTACTGAGTTCAGGGAAGAGGAGGGGAAGAGGAACGGATACCTTGAGAAAGAGAAAAAAGACAGCTGCATACACGAGTCAGAGAAAGATATCATAAGTGACAGAGAGGAGAGGGAAAAGACACACAGTGAGAAAGGGAAACATACACACATACAGGTACTAGAGGCACAGAAGAGAGCTGAAGGGATGGAAAGGAGGGGGATGGGCTGTCTAAGGAGCCCTCTAGATTGTTGGCCTTAGAATACTCTCACTTCCCTTTAGAATTCTCACCATCTCTCCAACATCAGGAAGCTGGTGGGTTGATTTTCTTCTTAAATTTCATTATTTTGTTATATTTTTGTTTTTTTAATTAATTAATTTTAATTATTTAATAATTTATTTTAAAATAATTATATTATTTAAATAATTTATTTTTAGTTTTCAGTATTCACTTCCATCAGATTTTGAGTTTTAAGTTTTCTCCCCTTCCCTCTCCTCCCCCTCCCCAAGACTCTGGTTATACTTTCACATTAAATATAGTTTCACATTAGTCATGATGTAAAGAAGAATTAGAACTAATGGGAGGAAACACGAGAAAGGAAAAACAAAACAAAATAATAATAATAAAAAAAGGAGAGCAAATAGCATGCTTCCATCTGCATTCAGACTCCAAAGTTCTTTCTCCTGATGTGGGTAGCATTTTCCATTGTGAGTCTTTTGGAGTTGTCTTAGAGCCTTGCATGGTTGAGAAGAACTGAGTCCATCAAAGTCAGTCATTGCACAATGTGGCTGTTACTGTGTACAATGTTCTCCTGGTTCTTCACACTTCACCCAGCATCAGTTCATGTGAGTCTTTCCAGGTTTTTCTGAAGTCTACCTGTCCATCATTTCCTATAGCACAAATGTATTCCATTACATTCATACACCACAAGTTGCTCAGCCATTCCCCAACTGATGGGCATCACCTCAATTTTCAATTCTGGGCCACCACAAAAAGAGCTGCTAGAAATATTTTTGTACACGTGAGTCCTTTTCCCATTTTTGTGATCTCTTTGGGATACAGCCCTAGAAGTGGTATTACTGGGTCAAAGGGCATGCACCTTTTTATAGCCCTTTGAGTATAGTTCCAAATTGCTCTCCAGAACGGTTCTATCAGTTCACCCCTCCACTAACAATGCTTTAGTGTTCCAATTTTCCCATATCTTCTCCAACATCTATTATTTTCCTGTTTTGTCGTGTTAGCCAATCTGATGGGTGTGATGTAGTACCTCAGAGCTGTTTCGATTCGCATTTCTCTCATCAATAGTGATATAGAGCATTATCATATGACTATAGATGGGCTTTAATTTCCTCCTCTGAAAACTGCCTGTTCATATCCTTGTTCATAAACTTTATTATTTTAAACATGTATTATAATATAAATAAGCCGTTTGTCATAAACAGCTTATTTCTATGGAGTTATAAAATGTATGTGACAGAAAGAGTGTGAGAGAGAGACAGAGAGAGAGAATTATTTTAGAAATTTGTTATCAAACCTTAGAAAGTGCACATTTCCAGACATTTAAGAGACCTCCTCAAGTACATCCCAACACTCTATAGCACACCCAATGGTCATCTTGCCAGATGTTAGTCCGTTTATTTCTTATCCCTTAAAGTCATCCTAACAGACAGACACACACACATACATACCACACACACACACACACACACACACACACACACACTACACGTGCACACACATACACACATACACATAGGCTTCAATGTCATGTGACCCTTATCTGTTACTGTATTAGAAATTAGGGCTCTGTTAAGCATTTCTTAGGATCCAAACCTCATAGTATGAAATGAGCAGCTACTTTTATATTTTATTTGACACTCTTCCTCCCCCCATCCAATCAAGTTCAACTTTGTGTCTTCTTGTGTCCTCATGAAGGCTCTGGGGAGTAGATGGGGTATGCTCTGTCATACCCTATTGAGGAGTAAATTCCGTGGTGTTGGTTGGTTTCACCAGTTGGAGCCAGAAGGAAGGCTGTGGCCAAGAAGTGACTCTACAGAAAGGGGCAGATGTGTTGTCTAGTCAGCAGACATGGATGTTCAGGACACAGCTCCTTTTGTTGGAGAGTTGGAGTCAGTGACAAAATGGTGTCCAAAGCTGAAGCACGGTCAGAATAGAGATCAAGAGGTCAGCAACAGCTCACACAGATTCCTAACAGTGCTAGCCAGTTCCCAGTGGATAAATGAAACAGCTTACAAAACAAGAAACGTAGGTTACAAAGAAATACTCGAAAAGCTGTTGAATCTCTTAAATGATAAAATAAAATGTAAACTTAAATACCTTTGAGGTCCTACCTTGCTCTCATAAAGGGCAAAAATTGAAGTGACAAATCTTAATGTTAGTGAATCTCTAGGGAAACCTGTATGCTATTAGATAGTTGGTGGGATCATGAGCTGGGGTGTTCTTTGGAGGAAAGACCTGGAATGACATAATAAGAGTTAAACAAAGGGCTCTTAGTGGTCTTTGAACCATATCTCCCGGAAACCTCAGCTTTAAGTCAACATTCCCCAGTGCCCATTTGGACAGAAATCTAAATGGAACAAGTGGTAAGCAGGAGATCAGGGGGCAGAGCCGGGGAGAAGAAGTAGTCAATGGAAGGGTCCAGCAGGGGTCATTTCCTTCAGACCATTCTAGAGGCCCTCTTAGAAAGAGCCACAGAACACGTCTACCTCTCAGAGGAAGCAATCCATTCTCTTCAGTGTTTCAGGCTTCAGTACTTGTGTAACAAGGAGGGCTACTTTCCCAGGGCCCAGGCTTCATTGTTCATGCAGTGAGCCAGCCTCTAACACCCTTGGCCGCTGCCTAGATCACAGAGCCCCTCAGGGGAGGATCTCAGATTGGGCTTGGGGGATGGGAGGGAAACGGGTGATGGAGGGCTTGTTCTTCACTTTTGTTTTGTGTTCTTTCCCTTGTTTTCCTTTCCAGTCAACGGCCTTTGTGTTATTACAGTCTCTTGGATCATCGTCGCTTGGCCTGGGACTACCCAAGTTGTGGGTTCATAGAGATGATTACCTCTTGGGTACCAAGATCCTGAAAGAGCCAACCAAGCACTGTAGTCATAAAACCAAGCACATCTTTTCATCCAGGGACCCTCGTACTGGAGTCGCCTTTATAAACTCTGCAAGTCTTTATTCCAATTCCCGTTGGCACTGAAAAGTTGGATCCCTCAGAGCTTGCTTGGCTCTATCTTCCTCTGGGCTCTAGGGGCTACCCTTAGGGGCAGTGGAATTCTTCTCTAATACTATCAGCTCCAGCTCCCATTCTCATATGTTCCTTCCAATATTTCCAGGTACAGTTATCTCTCTTTATTCTTGATTGACCACTAATTAAAATCCCAGGATCATTTAACATCAAATACCTCTTATAACAGGGCTATTTCCACAGAAACCTCCTGATCCAGGAGTATATTGTTACCAAAACCACTTTAATCTCTGGGCAGAGTCAACTCACATCTAAAGTAGTGACTGCCTAGTATTTGCCCTACCAAGCTCACTTCTGAATGTGCACTAACTGCTGAATGACTCACACTCCCTGCACTTTATCAGATGCCTTACAGAAGTGTGAGCTAGATGAAGGAGGAATGATGTACGATGGAGAGGGCAGACTGGCCTACACAGCCCCTGAGGACCCTTCAGATTCTGAGTCGATGGAATCTGTCATTTTTGACATTTCAGACCTCTAGTTGGTGTGTGGCATAATGGCGTTGGATTTGGAATTGATGGACTGGAAGACCCCCAGCTCTCCTCCTTTCTACCTGTTCTACCTTGGTCATTTCAACAACGGTGATGATGATGATGATGATGATAGCCAGCCTTTAGGTAGTACTTAAAGGATTGCTGAGTGCTTTACCAGTATTATCTCACCTGATCCTTAGAAGAACCCAGGAGGTAGGCATTGTTACTATCCCCATTTTACAGATGAAATTAGAGTCAATGATCATACCATATCTTTCCAGTTCTAGGTCTGCCAATATTTTCTGCTTTAGTCCCCATGTCTCCAAGCACAATGGATGATAATGGGGAAGGGAGCAGAAAAAAATGGATTAAACCTAAGTTAAGCCTCAAATGTTGATACAAAGTGAGTTTCATGTATTTCTGACCATTTTTTTTACCTCACTGGGATCCAGGTAACTAACATGGCTGGACAGAAAACAGCTCGGGGTAAGATAGATGTAGGTCTAAGTTCTTCCATCTTCTGGGTATGTACTAATTTAAGGGTAAGCTGGAAGACAGAGACAATCTCTCAGTACCCCAGACAATTCTTGGAGACTATAAATTATAATCTGCATCCTTGGAGAATATTTGCACAAAAAGATAAAATCAAAAGTCTGAAACCTTGTCCTCTCATTAAAAAAAAAAAAGTCCAACCAGATTTTGAAAAAAAATCTAGCTGAGAAACAGGCCTGGAGTCCAGAACAGCCAGTCCTGACTCAGACACATCCTGATTGTGTGACTCTGAGCAAGTCATTGCAGTCCTCGGTGTCCTTGGGTCATGCTCTCAAGCTCCAGATTTTAGAGAAGATGCTGCCCTGTGTTGATAGAGGGACCTCTACAAGTGGAATTCCAAACAGAGGCCAGAAGACATCACTTCCATGCTACTGGCGTCTACTGCTGTGGTTTTGTAATGACGGGCAGCCCCATCTTCAAGTCCCGTCCTATACTGTTCTTGCCAAGGCAGAGGCCACCACCCAGTGTTGGAACCGTGGAACTGCAGGCAGTTTTTGAAAAAACACCCATTTCAGGGCTTGGGGCTAAACAGGAACTCAGTGGCGCTGTCCCAACTCTCATTTCATAGAGGAATAAACTGGTTCTGAATGCTTGTATTGGCTGTAGGGAAGTTGTTAATAAAAAGGAAAGCGACAATTAAAACTTCCACAGTTTTAAAAAGAGACCCAGGTCACCAAAATCCTTCCCAAAATGTGCCTTTTGTCTGTTCTAAAGACCAGCCAAATTAGTACACATTGGTAAGACACTGAAGCATCAGGAACTCATCGCCGAACGAATAAGCTGAGTGCTGTCATCACGAGCTCCTTGTGTGCCCTTAGGCAAGTCAGCCTGATTCTTTTTCCTTACTTGGTAGGGGCAGCACACACACAAAAATTGGACTGGTATGAAGATCAGCTTGGACTCTGCCCATGCTCCCATACACTTTTATTTAAGAAAAGTTAATACAATGTTCACGCCCTTTAAGTCAGAAATCCTGCTGCCACTGAGATGATCGTCTAAGGAAATGATGATAGCCAGAAAAGGCTCCAAGGTTCCAAAATCTTCATAGAAGAATTCTTTTCAAAAGTTGGAAAGGAAATGTGTTCTCAGACTCATTGCATCCCAGAGTTGGAAGGGACCTCAGAGGCAAGCCCTTGAACAGACTTGAGAATGACTGGACACATGAATGGAATCCTGTACTGCCATGCAACCCAAGAAATAGCCATTGAACACCTTTAATAATGGACATTTATGACCTGAATTTGGTACCAGAAGCTTTGTCTTAATTACTTTCTAAAGTCTGACAGCAAAGACATTCTTGGAGTCTCCTTTTTTTTCTCATTTCCTGCTTTGTAAACTGTATAGCTTAGAGTAATTGATCAACGCCCCTCTGTAATCCTTCCTTGCCTTTGTACTTAAAAAATTATGGAGGATTCCACAAAATGTTTATTTAAGTGAGTTATAGCCATCAATACTTACCATATGCTAGAAATACTCTTGACACTAAAAAGATATCAAGGAAAATTGATTACAGCAGAGTTCAGAGGAATTGAACATTTTGGCCAAAGCGAACCCCACCCTCTTTTCAGGAAGAGGGAGCACTGAATACAGAAGCAATATATATGCCTTTACTCCAAGAAAGATCCTCCCACCAGGAGATGGCTTGTCCCATTCTCTATTAGGTCACCATCTTCTTTACATGCCCATTATGTAAACCCCCTTAGGGTGATTCCCCCTCTCCAACATGCTTTAATATAGGACCCAAGATCAGAAAATGGAGGGATAATTTTGTGTGGGTTATGTCTGCTTATATGTATGAGGTTCATTAAGCAAGCACAGTGAAGCAAAGCCTTCTCTAGGTTATTCTAGGTTATTTTCCTGACTGATTCAGGTCAGTTTCAGGCCTGGACCTTCTTATCAAAGATTTTGTGACTTTCTGAAGGTCATTGCCTGTCTCCTCATTGGTTGAGTCCACCAGCAGTCTGCTGACTTTCTTATTATCTAACATTCTCAATGGCTTCATCAATACTAACATCTAAGTAAACTTAACTTTTTGCTGTCTCTCACACACGTTAGGACTTAAAACAGATCCTTTTTAAATTATTAACTTATTTAAAATAATACACCCATTACATATTAACATAAACTTTTTTGTTAAAAATAACTATATTTTCCAAAACAAAAAAAAATGAGTGAGAAGAGTGGCATTGTTTTACATTTTCACAAAATTCTCTAATTCTTTGGCTTAATAGAAGACAGTTGGATTCTCATATCTGCTTCTGAACTCAGCCTGTTGAGAAATATTTTTCTGGATGAAGTGTATTAAGAAAACCTAGGCTTCCACTTACATGTAGTGGAAAGGAGAGGAGGAAAAGAGAGTACTTCCATTTAAGGAGGGCACTAACTGCAGGCATGACTCATTACTTTCCACCATGAACTCCAGACTTCCCAAACCAGGCTGCCATGTTGGATGTCTTTGTCATTTCTCTCCCCCTTCCTTTTCTCTGTTGTCTCTGCCCATTAGAAAGGAAGTCCCAGAAATTAGGCTCAAATCAACACCTTGCACCACACTCCACCATATATTCTAAAGGGATAGGCAACTTTAATATTCAAGATTGTACTATAAAGTACACAAAAATTAGAAGAGAAAGAGATCCTGTGCCTCTCACAGCTATGAGTGGATGATGAATTCTTAACCAAACAAGAGCTAGAGGCAACCAGAAAAGAGAAAATAAGCTTTGATTATATGAAACTGAAAACTTGCACAGACAATATTAATGTACCTAGCACTAGAGGGGAAGTGGTTGAATGGGGAAAAAAATCTTTGTATCAGATTTCTCTGATAAGGGTTTGGTATCCAAAGTATAAAAACAATTAACAAATGTGAGTGTGTGTGTGTGTGTGTGTGTGTGTGTGTAAATGACTAGTGGGCAGCTAAGTGGCACAATGGAGATAGTGCTAGACCTGGAGTCAGGAAGTCGAGTTCAAATGCAGCCTCAGATACCAACTGGGTGACCCTGCACAAGTCCCTTAGCCCTGTTTGCTTCAGTTTCCTCATCTGTAAAATGAGCTGGAGAAGGAAATGGCAAACCACTGGAGCATCTTTGCTAACAAAACCCCAAATGGGATCACAGGGAGTCAGACGCTACTGAAATAGGAACAACAAAATATGATTAATAGCCATTCCCAACAGATCAATGATCAAAGGGTGTAAACAAAGAGCTCTTCGAAGAAGAATTACAGACTGATAATGAAAGCTAACATTTATGTAGCCCTTACTATGTGCCAGGCACTATGCCAAGCACCTTGCAATTATCTCATTTGCTCTCTCATAATAACCCTGGGAGGGAGGTGCTATATGATCCTCATTTTACAGATAAGGAAATTGAGGCAAACAGAAGTGAAGTGATTTTCCCAAGGTCCCACAGCTATTTAGTGTCTGAGGCCAGATTTGAACTCAGGTCTTCCTGACTCCAGGCCTGATATTTTTATCCACTAGCTACCCACATAAAAACATATTCCAAATTCAAAGAGAAATGAAAATCAAAACAACCCTGAGATCCCCCTCACATCCCGAAAATTGGAAAAAATGACAAAAAATTAACATAGAAGGGGTGTGGGATGATAATCACCCTTATACACTGTTGGTGGAGCTGTAAAACAATACAGCTAGTTTGTAAGGTGATTTGGAATTATACAGATAGAGTGACTAAATTGTCTTTACCCTTTGACCTAGAGATTCCGTTACTGGGCTTATACTCCAAGGTAGTCGTCAGTGAGAAGAAAGTCCTCATATACTCCAGAATATTTATAGAAGTACTTTTTGTGCTAAATGGGAAACAAAGTAGATACCCATTGATTGAGGAATAGCTAAACAAAACTCATGGTCCATGAAAGCATCAGTATGAAAACTACAGAAGCAGGAAAGGATCTGCGTGAGCTGAGCGAGAAGCCCCATGGAAACCATCCACACAACAGTGGAATGGACGGTAGCACCGTAGGAAATCAGAAGTCATTGTAACCAAATTATTAAGATCCAGCAGATCTCGAAGGCAGAGACAGGAAAAGACACCCCCCAACCTAGACCTATGCCTTTGTGGAGGTGGGATTTCTTAGGGGTCACCCCTGGTACATTTTTGGACTTTTTCAATGGATTGATCTCTTGAGTTGTGTTTTTCCTTTTATTTGTGTCTTTAAAAAATGTTGTTGTGTTTGTCCTTCGTTTTCAAAGAGGACCGTGACTCTAGGTTAGATGGGATGGTTCTTTGGAAGGGAGAAGGCTACCAGGGGAAACTATGATAATGTAAGAAACAAAAGACATCCACAGAAACTTATTCTTAATAAAAGAAAGACTGAGCTCCCTGAAGGCAGGGATTGTCTTGTCCTTGTGCTTAGCACAGTGTCTAACCCATGATGAGCTCCTAATAAAGGCTGGTTGATTCACTTACCATATTCGTAGTCTGACAATAACTGCGGTGATGCTTTTATAGGACACCAAAGGATCTTTTCTTGAAGATTGTGGAATCTCAATGAGCTTTGCCTCCTCTGATGCACTCAGGTCTGTCTTGGTCTCTGGTCTGTCTTGCACTTTGAAGACAACATCAATCTCACAGTGGTGGATACAAGTTTTCCAGAATTCCAAATTTCACTTACAAGCACAGTTCTTACTTTTGACAACAAGTGCCATCCATTGTTTTCCTTGATGTGACTTGCTTTGTTTATTTTTGAGAAAATATCTGCCAAGTCCCTGAGTCTGAATGACCATAGTTTGTCTCATCCGTTTTTCTTCTGAGAAGACAATCATTTGGGAAGTATCTGGCCAGCAGGGATGGCCCAGGTGGTCAGGGCAATTGTGGCCCACACAGACCAGAAATAGAGTCTTGGCTGCCAAGTCCTGCTGGGCTAGAGCTCCCTGAAACCAGTGGGTATGGAGGAGGTGGAAGCCAAGGACACCAGTACTCCTCAGTCCCCAAAGTAGAGTTAGGGAAGTGGAAGAGTTTTAGCATGGTCCAGTGGAAAGAGGTGGATGACCTGATCAAGGCCTAGCTCTGTCCCTTACTGTTGGAGCAAATCACCTCACTAGCTGGGTGTTCGGTGACCTCTAAAGCCTCTGGCAGCTCTAAATGTACGAGTCTGTGACTTCAGAATGGATGCGTCAATGGGAGCATACATATGCTCCAGTGAGACCCCTGCTCGTAGCTCTGCCAGCTGGTGGTTCCATCATGCTTTGGACGCTCTATCTCGACATTAACATACTCTCATGATGGTACAAATGTAAAGTTTGTGTCCATCTGGCTCACCCCTCCCTCAGTCACCCTATATTAGAGCCAAATACTCCACTTCTCTTTCTGTAACTTTGCAGACTCCTGCCCGAAACGTTCTCTCCTTTTCCTCCAGGAGGCGAGCAGACCCTAAAGTTCCTCCCCACTCCATTAAGGCTCTTCCTGCCATCCCAGCCCACACCCCATGACCTTTGGATTCCCCCCACTGGAGACAATAAACTTCTTGAGAACAGTCACGGTTTTTGTCTTTGCAACCACAGGACCTACTCAGTTCCTGCATCATAGTAGGAACTTAACCCATGCTCAGGAATTTGGCTCTCCTCCCTGCTTTGCTAAAACTCCCCCAAGAACCCCAGGTCAATCCTTTTTGAGTTCTGTTGGAAAGGGTTACTCCTTTTCATACCCACTTTGTTAAGCCAGGAGTTCTTAACCTGAGGTCTATGAATTTCTTTTTAAATATCCTGATAATTTTACGTCAATACAATTGGTTTTCTTTTTCATCCCATGTCTTTTATACATTTAAAAATATAATTCTGAGAAAGAACTTGTATATGCCATGAGGCTGCCAGGGGGCACAGGACCCAATGAGGTAAAGAATCCTTTACTTAGTCCTTCTAAACCCGAATTTTAAAAATTATTTTTGTCTGTCTTTTCTCTCCTCTAAATCAGGAAACAAAAGATCTGGAGCAAAGAAATGAGTCAGTTGCCATGGAGAGTTTTGTGATCCGCAGGTCAAGGAACTCAATCTACTTCCCCAAGCAACTGTTATTTAGAAAAACAGTGTTAAAAACGTCCCTTCATCAGCAGGCCTGTTAATGTTCACCCCTATGAGCCCCTCCTGAAATCTGGCCATTGCAGGGCAGATCGGGGGTGCCTGGATAGCCAAGTGAAGAGCTGGGGGCAGGCCTGGCACCAAACAAGCACATGGCATGGGCTCCCAGAAGCAGCTCATCCTTGCCCAGGCTCAGCCTCTGTCCTAGGCCCAATGGGGTGGCTATGTTTTCAATGGCAGCAGTACATGAGCACAGTTCTCATAAGACTATATGTAAATAGCAGTGATACCTCATCTTTCCCCAGAACTGTCAAACCAAAGTCAAGGTCAGATCTAAGGCTGGGGACCCCAGCTCTAGATAGTCTCATAGCTCCTTCATTCTTAGACCCAACCTGCTTAAATTACAAGAAGTAGAAGAAATCCAGGGAAACAGCCAAAGTTAACCAACTGATCTGCACATACTGGTGAAACACTGTGTGTGGCGGGCCCTGGATGGTGTCAAGCGTAAAAAAGGCAGGGAGCCCTGCCCTCAGGGAGCTTCCACTGACTGAGCTATCTTCTGCAAACAGGGCTCAAGATGCCCTCTGGGGCACCGAAGAGTGAATTTCTATCCCGGCTTAATCTTAGAAAAATCCCTTGACAACAAGTGCCATCCATTGTTTTCCTTGTTAGTTGGGATGTTCAGAACAGGGTGTTCTGGTTGTCCATGTCTGATTCTTTGTGATTTCCCTGAATCAGGGGTGGGGAGCCTGCAGCCTCGAGAACACATGTGACCCTCTAGGACCTCAAGTCTGGCCCTTCAAATGAATCCAAACTTCACAAATGTGAGGCAGCAGGAGCCTATGGAGCAGTGAATCAGACTTCAGGAAGATCTCCATTCAAATTCCTTTCAGATTCTCCTTCTGGGTGACCCTGGTCAAGTCACATCACTGCTCTGCACCTGAATTTCCTCATCTGTAAAATTAGAGGATGGAGCTCGATGGCCCCTGTGGCCCCTTTCAGCTTTGTCTAGGATCCCCCACCTCCTCCTTTCAGACACCAAACCTCTCTGAGGGCAGCTGGGGACCATTTTTCTGGGTGTCCACTTAGACCCTGAGAGAGTTGTCACAAGAAGACTGCAATCCTATACTTGTCAGGCATCGTTTTTTTTTTAACCCAACTATAGAAATTTATATTTTATTACAGTTAAATGTGTCTTAAGACCATTCTTCTAATCTTTTCATATCTTTTTAGATGCTTCCTGTCCTCGCCTGAGGGGCACTTATTAAGCATCTCCAGAAGGGGAAGGAAAGACTTTAGCAATCAGGAGCTATGAATTACTCTTTGCTACATGGGCTCTTTACAACAGAGCCCATTTTCCCTAGACTCTGTTGGGGGACTGTTGAGGGAGAGTGGCAGACTTTGGGGGTAGTATGGGTTTTTGTACCAACTCTCTTTACTATGCCATCTTGGTAAGCACCCCTTCTAAAAAGCTAATTAAGGCTACTTGACTAATTGAGATCAACTGGTAACTATGGGGTGAGGGAATTAGAAAGAAGTCTCTCAACCATTTGAGATTCTCTCTCCCTCCATGTCTCTCTCTCCGTCTCTCTCTCTCTCTCTCTCTGAGTCTTCCTCTCTCTGGCTCTCTCTAGCTCTCCTTCTCTCTGTCTCTCTGTCACTCCTCATCTCTCCCTCTCTCTGACTCTCTCTCTCTCTCTCTGGTTCTCCCTCTCTCTATCTTTATCTCTCTGTCTCTTTCTGTCTCTCTCTCCCTCCCCCAGCACTCCCCATCTCTCCCTCTGCCTGACTCTATCTCTCTGTTTTTTCCCTTTCCCTGCCCGCCATATATTTCTCTCTCTTTCTTGGCAATTTCTTCTTCCTCTGCTTCCTTAAATGGACATAATGTGACACTGCAATACATATTTTCTAATATTTCTTGGACTAACTGAACAATTGATTTTTTTTTCCTTGCAAGCTGGTGACCTGAGATGGAAAAACGGTTTCCCTGGCCTACTCTGGGGCAGTGTCCAGACCCAGGCCTGGCTGCAGTCACTGCATAGCAGATTTCATCCCTGCCGCTGGAGCAGACACACAGGGCCCCTTATGCCAGACTTAGGACCCAGATGCCTTTGATACCATCAGGATAAGACTCCAGAGGCTTCCCGGGAGGCCCAGTCCAGCGCCCTGGGCTCCCTTTCTTCCTTTTCATTCCAATGCTATTGCACCAGCCCCCTTAGAATTCCTAGGATGGCAACTCCTCTTTGTTTTCTTTGGTTTTGCAGACTTCCTTTATCTCTGCTGACATTTCCTGTTCTGTCTCTCCCCAGAGCCTTAGAATGACTTCCTTTGGAGGTGGGAATTTTTTCCCCACATGAATCCAGATTTTTAAGGGAAAGGGTTTGGAACGACAAGTCTGAATAAGTCATTGCCTGGTGGACACCTTTGATTTTTATTGCTCAGTCTCCCAGTCTATGAAGGAAACTGTCCCTGTTTAATAGATTCATCAGTATCTTGCTTCCATTTGCAAAGCCCTAATGTACCCCCTGACCCATCCTCTGGGACACGTTCTGTGCAGGCCAATCTAGAGTCTGCAGGCCTCTAGCCACCACTGGTTCTCAACTCACCGGCACCAAGATCCCTCTCAAAGGCACAAGGGATGGCTCAAAATCCCTGTCTTTCCCAGCTCCTGGGACCAGAATGTCTCCACTGACTCTGAATTCACTCTCCTTTCTGCCTTTGCTCCCTGGGGGGTCCATGGGGAAATGGTATCTGCAATCAATGCCCCTGCAGACCTGAAAAATTCACAGGATCCCAGATTTGGAGCTGAAGGGACCCCAGATACCCCTAAGTCCAATACCCTCATTTTACAGATGAGGAAACTGAGGCCCAGGGGGGCTAAGTGACTTGTCCAACACCATGTAGATAAATGGCATCAACAATACCATAGATCAGACTGAGGAGGAGCCCCAGATCCTACCCCACGTCCAAGCTGAGGAGGAGCCCCAGGCCTGGACTGAAGAGGAGGCCCTTCACATTTTGGTCACCCCCCTTTTAACTTTCTCTGACTTATTTTAAGTATTTCTATGTAATTCAGTCCATCTGGGCAGCTTTCTCTAAATCCTTCTGCTGCCAGTGAGGGATCTGGGGCACTCACTTGTCTGAAAAGTGCCTAGAGGGTTTGTCCTTTCTGAACTTTTACCTCCTTATCCCTTCTGCCAATGGGTAAGTCATTTCACAATGTCTGCTTCAATCTCCAAATCCAAACACTTTGAGAACCTGACCTGCAGCTCTTCTCTTGTCTCCTTAAGGCTTTAGAAATTCTTGGAGAGACAAGGACTGTGGTGCTTTTTGTGCCAGGGTCAGTGATTTCTTACAGAGTGTCATAGATGGGGACTCCCTCCCAAACCAGCTATGACTCAGGAGAGAAGTCTTGGAGAGTGGCTGGAGGCTCAGAGATGTTGAATAACCTGCCTAGAATTACCCAGTCTGGAAGAAGTAGGGCAGAATTGGAAGCGTGGCTGTCTCTCCCCATGACCTAGCATACCTAGCACATAGTAGGTGTTTAATAACTACTTGTTGAGTTGGCCACCTTAGGTAAGGTTATCTTTACAGACTACTGAGCCAGGGCATCTCCATCTTAGAGCCTTGTGTAATTGTAACAGGTATGCTGGCTTAGAGCCTCCAACCATGCTTCTTGGCACTCGGTCAAATACTTGAGAAAAAATAGACACAGGGAAATCTGATTGTCACTAAACCTCTGTACAGTTATTTGACTGTAACATGTGGTTTGCTGTAGCCAATTATCTGTGAAATTCACCTGATGATTTTATCAAGGAAATCATGTATGTCTTGACCATTCTCACAAATGTTTTAAAAAGATGCTTTATTGGTGCCTTTTATCTCAACACCACAGTCATTTCGACCTTGCTCCCTATGAAAACCTCCATGAAGACAAAGCAGAGCAAATGTATAGGACATTTTGCTCCATAGCCCCCCACCTCTCTGTCACAGGGAGGGAGGGAAGCCTCATTAATGTGCTCCCTGACTCCCACATTGGTCTTTCCATTACTGAGTTGGACTTCTTTTCCATCATCTTTTCACTATTGAAAGAAGTAAAGAGGGACCCAAGTTTCCCTAGACCCAAGAACTTATAGCAACCCTTGGGCACACAGCGCTTTTGGTTCCACTTATTTTACCTCTGCATCAGTTTATCTCAACCTTCCTGGGTTTCTCTGAATTCCTCCTGCTCATTATTTCTGCCTAGGACACATTAACATTCAGATGCTCCACTTCTTGTGAGCCATTTCTTGATCCAAAGACGCTCACTTTGTTGTAGTTCTGCATTCCCGCAGAGTCCCGCTGTAAGTGCTTTCATGCAAATTGGATCTAGGGGTCCCTGCTTGACTTCCTGGGGGAGGGGGTCCCTGAAGTAAAGAGATGGCCGGCTCGGTGGCTCCTCTCAGATAATTCTAAATTGAGAGGCCTACTTCAAAGTTCTCCCAAAGGCACATTTGAATGAATTTTCTTTCAGTTGACCTAGCATCAGATTGGGTGGTACTTTCTTCCCTCTGAATCAGTTCACACAAGTCTTCTCCCAGTTCTCTGAATTTCTCCTCTTCATCATTTCCTGCCATGTAAATGAAATCCCTATGAATACCAGCTAGGGCTTGTATAGCACTTTATCTTATTAGTTCACTTGATTCTCATCACAATCCTGAGAGATAGATGCTATTGTTGTCCCATTTTATAGAAGAGGAAGCTGAGGCAGACAGAGGCAAGTGACTAGTCCAGGGCCACATAGCTAGTAAATATCTGAGGCCAGATTTTGATTCTGCTGTCCCTAACTCCGAGTCCAACATTATGCCACCTTCCGATATCACAATTTGCTCAATCATTCCCAAATTGCCAGGGATTTACTTTACAGGTTTTCACTGACACGAAATATGTTGCTATAACATAAATGTATTTATAGGGATCTATAACCTATGCATTATTTCATGATTACATGTATGTAGAATGTATGTATTATAGCATATGAAAATAGCAGTACATTGTGTATATACACACATGTGCATTGCGCGTTTGTGCATGTGTGTGCATGAGTGCATATGTGAATGTGGGGAGCACATATGTGTGTTTCTCTGTCTCCACTCGGTCCAACTTTTATGGATTTTTCTTTCTTATAATAAATTTATTTATTTAACTTTTTACATTCATTTTCACAAAATTTTGGGTTCCAGATTTTCTCCCTATTTGTTCCCTCCCCCCACACCATTACACCAAGCATTCTAATTTCCACTATTACCAATCTGCCCTCTCTTCTATCATCCCTCCCTTCCCTTCTCCCCATCTTCTCTTTTGCCCTGTAGGGCCAGATAACTTTCTATTTCCCATTACCTGTATTTCTTATTTCCTAGTAGCAAGAACAATACCCGACAGTTGTTCCTAAAACTTTGAGTTCCAACTTCTCCCCATCCCCCCCTTCCCACCCATTCCCTTTGGGAAGGCAGGCAATTCAATACAGGCCATATGACTTTGATAATAGTTGTGTTGTGTAATACTAACGATATTTCCCTCCTGCCCCCCATTGCTTCTATTCTCTTTTGATCCTGTCCCTCCCCAAGAGTGGTGATTTCAAATTGCTCCCTCCTCCCATTGCCCTCCCTTCCATCTTCCCCCCACCCTGCTTATCCTCTGGTCCTCCACTTTCCTGTATTGTAAGATAGGTTTTCATACCAAAATGAGTGTGCATTTTATTCCTTCCTTTAGTCGAATGTGATGAGAGTAAACTTCATGATTTTCTCTCGGTTCCCCTCTTTTTCCCTCCACTAAAAAGTCTCCTGCCTGCCTCTTTTATGAGAGATAATTTGCCCCATTCCATTTCTCCTTCTCTATTCCCAACACATTTCTCCCTCACCGCTTAGCTTCATTTTTTTAAGATATTATCCCATCCTATTCAATTCATTCTGTGCTCTCTGTCTCTGTCTGTGCATGCACGTGTGTATGTGTGTATGTGTGTGTGTGTGTGTAATCCCACCAACTACCCAGATACTGAAAAGTTTCAAGAGTTACAAATATTGTCTTTCCATGTAGGAATGCAAACAGTTCAACTTTAGTAAGTCTCTTATGACTTCTCTTTGCTGTTTACCTTTTCATGCTTCTTTTCATTCTTGTGTTTGAAAGTCAAATTTTCTTTTCAGCTCTGGTCTTTTCATCAAGAATGCTTGAAAGTCCTCTATTTTATTGAAAGACCATATTTTCCCCTGAAGTATTATACTCAGTTTTGCTGGGTAGGTGATTCTTGGTTTTAGACCTAGTTCC